>JAWQFJ010012392.1:35000-53941 GCA_034096865.1 Theodoxus fluviatilis
ACTACAGACACTACATGTCTGCTATGGCACTCTTGAAGAGCAAAAAGAAGCAGGCAAAATATTTTCCTAGAATATGTAGAGAAATTGCTAAATACAATTTAAGTTCCTCTCACGAGGCCACGAAAACGAAAAACGAAGTGCTGGCAATTCGTCAAATGCTGATGGCGAAATCAGTTAAATTTAACCTCGTCGCAACTTAATCAAAAACAGGTAGCGGCAAACAGATGCAATGCTTAGAACAATCTAATGAAGTTCGATTACTAGACAAGGTAAATTGCGCATGTTTGTGCGCAGTGGCACCATTACAATACTCCCCTGCGTTATATGCCAAAATACTGGACCAATAGAAACATCATTATAGGGCAGAGTGCTAAGATTTAACAGGAGTAAAACAAAGCTGAAAACATGTTCAGACTGCTCAGCTTGTTTGAAATACTATTTTCCTTTTTAAAGTTAAACTTCATTTTTGAGCGAAAGGAAAAGGTCGGGTGATTTGGAGTTTGTGGTGTAGTACGTTCCTAGTATGACGTAGTACGTTCCTAGTGTGACGTAGTACGTTCAAATTGGAACGTAGTATGCAAGCGTATTGGCGTTCATCGATCTGAAAGTTTCTAATGCACCAATTATTTTGCAGTAGTTGGTATTTTCAAGAATGTTGTTCATTCGTGAAAATATAATTGAATATTGTATCCAAAACTTAGCACTCTTCCTTTAACATCAACAATGAAATACTGACGTTGTTTAACAAGGTTTCTTTCACTCCTCTGTCCAAGGGGTAAATACTGCATTGGCTACCTGTCGGAAAAGCCTATATTTCCATAATTTTATTTCGTAATAAGAGAGGTAATTGTAGAGCGGATACGCCGCATTTGGCAGGTCATATCTCCGCGTGTCCTATTACAATCTTACAACACATCAATGTCGCGTACTTCACGTGGCACAGGACCTCAAAATACAGTTGGCACATTTAGAAAACGATCATTGTGAAAAGTATGCAAACACTCAAGTAATATTTTGATTCTTTCTCCGTTCATCGCGGTGCGTGTCACCGCCGGCTGGTATGCCGGGGGAGGGGGAGTTGAGAGTCAGACATCCTGCACGGACTCCGCCCTCCCCAGGCTCAATGGCTGTGTGCCGGCAGGCAGCAAGCTACATCACTGCAGGCAGCAATACCAGCAGCGCTGCACGGCAATCAATACTTCTCCGTCATCTGAACTGCCTCGGTCTGCCTGTCCCCTCTGCCTGCACTGCCACAGTATGAGCAAGTCTTCCTTGCTCTTCCCCAGCACAAATGTTCCACCTTCTGTCTGTGACTCGATAATTAGGGATTGGAGTTCACGGCTCATTCTTCAACCAAAATATCACACGAGATGTTTAAATCTCAGAGTTAGTGTCAAGATAGACTTTGAAGTATGATTTTACAGCGACATGTAAAATGCACTTCTGCTTCGTTAAGGCAGATAAACACCCTCTCTGCTCGAGACATTCATCACAGTCCCTGTGCTGACTGCGGAGTGCTGGAACCAGTGCTGCCTCCCGCTCTCAGCAGCTTTTCTTCAAGAGCAGCGCTGACGCACAGTCACTCACTGTTCATATTTTGTCTCGCTCCGACATTGCACTTCTGTATTTGATGGGAATTATTCGTCCTCGTCCCACTGAGTTCATCTGCACTCAAATTGATTTCAATGGAGAGATTATATCTCTCAAAGACCGTCAGAATCACGATTTTTGGATTCCAAGTCTCCTGGTGATCTTGTAGCTCAGGCCAAAATCAGCAATTTCTATATTGCGCAAATACACACTTCGCCACACACTGTTTCTGACCACTTCACAAATAAGCATGTAGTTCCAAGAGTGTTTCTACCAGAGAAATCACACAGTTTTATTATTGAAACGTCATGCAGGGATTTGACAAGTTCATGCAGACAACTGCCCATGCAACTGCCCACACATCGCCACTGCAGTCCCACTATCACGACTAGCACCACAGTCACAGCTCTGCGCCCTGACACCGCGCCAGAAAGGGCTGGGAACTAGACCACCACATCCCTCCAGTCAGGGAACTCGATGGGCAGGGTGTCTTCCTGGGCCAGGGTGTAGCTACCGGACGTGGTGGTGGAGCGGTCGTCACCGTCCTCTGTGGCTACACTGTCATTGCGCCAGTCCCGCACCTGACACAGCCTCTCAAAGTTCTCCCTGGGGGGCACTGCGGCTGCCCGGGGAGGCAGGACGGGGGGTGGGGACCGGTGGCCACGGTCCTCCAGTACAGTCTGTAGAGGGGTGAAGATGGGCGTGGCCCGATCAGTTCTGTAGGGAGACTGGGGCCGTCCCTTCTCCATCAGTCCTGGGTGTCTGTAGGGGGAGGCACTCCGCTCAGGCCCGCACCCCCCAAAGCCTGTCTCCTGGGTGGGGGAGGGGGAGGGATTGGGATTCCTCCAGTGACTGTGCATGAGGTTGGGGGTGGGGGAGGGGTAGGCACCCCGATCTAGGGGGTAGCGCCCCACGCTGCGACTGGAGCTCCTGGGGTCACTGAAGGTTACGTGCTTGCGGTTGCTGGCCCTGGGGTCGAGCTTGGGTGCCACCCGGGGTGGGGGCCCAGGAGGCACCGAGCTCATCCCGGACTGGAAACTGGAATCGTGCACACCCGAGTCTCCGCCCCTGTCCTGCAGGTCTTCTGTGGAGGAAAAAAGTGCAAACAGTTAGACATTGATTAAAGGCGAAGGCATAAAGTAGTACATTTCATATTTCGCCTTCGCACCCGTTCATAAGTGTGCGAAACGCATACTTTTCAACCTTAGTCAACGAGACAATTCTTTAGTCATTCCATTGTCACTTCGGCCACTGGCGAGCAGGTAGCCAGGAAGGGACATATCCTACAGTCGTCCCATTTTGTTTCCAGGTTGGAAAAAAACAATGCCATCAAAGCACCTTGCGGAAAACGCAGCGACAGGACCCATTCGGCTTCGAACGCCGCAATTGCTGGCAGTAAGAGACTGTAGTTCCAGCATTCATCCAACCACACACTCAGTCGTCTGCTGTAGCCGTCCTGCCCATTGCACTGACTTCGCACTGACTGTGCACTGACGTTGCACTAACATAGCACCCGTATTTGGGGGGAAAAGTTTTCAAAGTTGGAATTATATGAAACATTTTAATCCCGCAGCTAAAGTTACACCTTTCACAACCATAAGTCCACTTTTTAATTTATCACATATCAGCTGACGTAAAATTGCGCACGTGAAGGTGCAAGGATTTTGAATAACAAAGCGGAAATATTACGTCCAGAGAGAGAGAGAGAACATGTATTCCATACATGAAGAAAATAATCAAGATCACATCAGACCGCGAGTGGGAGTAACTTGTGCGTTGAAGATAATAAATCGCTCTTAAAGGTTAGAAAGTAGATCGTGATAAATGGCAGAAAGGCTACGATGTCCCATGAGAACAGAATCCTCTACGTACAAGGATTTCACAAAAGCAACGTCTCTGAAGGGAGAGAAAGTGAAAAAAGCAGTTAGCAGCTTTTATTTTCCCAAAATGAAGTACACAGCGTGAGTGGTGTTCGACCAGGATCACTGTGAGGAGAGCGCGAGGAGAGCGGAAGGCGAGTGGCGAGTGTGGATGGAGAGAGGCCGGTGTTGCTGTGTGGCCCCTGCTGGCTGCCGCCACTACAAGGAATCAGGGGCATGAGTATTTGTCCAATTAGAGGCTGGAGGGCGAGACGGGGCAGGCACAATGGCCTTTCTGTGACAGCACCGCTTGCAGGAAGGGGCAGTGGAAGAACGCTGTTTGCAGAACGGATCGCGGTGTCCGGACACACACTTCATGGCAATGAGCAGGGTGGTCCGAGTACTCTAGTCTCCGTAGCATGCAACTATCTCTCTCTCTCTCCTGCCTCCCTGCCCTTCTCTCCATCACTCTCACTGTGTGCCGTTCTTTCCTGCTTTCTCTTGAGCTCTCTTCACTCTGCACCTTATCTCCCTCCTTGTCTCTCCAGTTTTGTCCACTCCAACCGCCATTTCTTTTTCCTTACGGTCACCACACTCAACACTGACCCTCATCCTCTGCATTTCTTCCCTTCTCTCCTCTGCCCCAATCTCAACTCTTTAATCTCCCTTCCACCCCATGGAATGGTGATTCGCCAGTCTTATGAATCTTTCTTTAGAGTTTCAGTGGACCCGCATGTATGCACTCGCACGCACAAAACACAAACACACCCACCCACACTTTCTCCCTCCTTTCTCCTCCAAGAGCCAATCCGCCCACCACTGTCTTTCCTCTCAAGTTAGTCTTCCCTGCCATTGTGTCAGTGCAGTGGCCGCAGTGCAGATACACTCTTTGTCTTTGGCCTCCATGCACTGCTCCCTAACCCGGTAAGAGAGCAGTGACAGCTTTCGACTGGTTCAGTGATTGGGACTCTGGAAGCGCCTCCGCCTTGTGTCAGTGGCATCCAACATCTGCCTGTGTGAGCGGCCATGGTGCCACCCCCTTTCCCCCGCCCCCTCTGTTCACTCTCATTGTCTTGTTCTTTCTTCTTACTACCTCTCGCCCGCCCCCCTTTCGCATCCCCCCCCCATCCCCGCCACCATCACCACCATTAGCCATGCGCTGCTGCCTGTAGGTGTCACTCAACTGCACTGACGCTGATAGAGTACACTCGTTCTGACCGCCCATGGTTAGGCCCTGCCCACACAGCCATCACCATTTTCTCCAGCATCTTCCTCGTCCTGCCAACCACTATGTCCCTACTGCCACCCCGTCCACCCCGTAGTTCATACATATGTTGTCTTTGCTGCTGCATCTTGCCTTCATCGTGTTCTTCTTTCCTATGATAGGACAATCAGTGTATCTCCTTCCATATTTTATCCTCTTACTCCTTTTCGTACATTCCTTACCCTTACGACTTTAAGATTTTGTACCTGTAACCTCAAGACAACCCACCACCCCTTCCACAGTCCCACCCCTTTCTATTCCCCTCTTCCTACCCCCTGCAGGGCCCAAATGCCTGGACCTCTGTAGCCGCACTTCCCAAAGCCTACAAGCAGCACCGCCTTCATTCCTTGAGCTGTCTTCATGGGCAGAGCTAACCGTACTTGTCTATTCTTCCAATTCTGCCTCATCGCCTGTGTTCTCGTTCCTTCCTGTTTCTCTGCAAGACCCTCTCTCTCCCTACCCCAAGGTCTTCCTCATCAGCAATCGCACCACCACCACCCCCACCCCCCTCCCTTTCCCGCATTGCCTTATCCAGCTCCTCCTTCCCTAGACTGCCTGTCCCCAGGACAGCTGGCAGCAAGCAGCGCGGTGGTCAGTGCAAACACAGTGCCCTGACCAACCCGTGTCACCTGTATTCTCAAGCCCCCCCCCCCCCCCCCTCCCCCCTCTCCTCTCGTCTCTTTTTTGCTCCCCTCTCCTCGTTTTACTCCCACCCCATCTCCCCCACCTCCACTTCCTTCTCCCTTCAGTCCCCGCTGTATGCTTGCTCATGGCTGCTGTCTCCCTGCGCCTTAGCCCTGCAGACCGGACCTATATGAAGAGCGGTAGGGCTTTGTATTGTACTTCACTCAGCAAGTTTCCTTCAACTAGGATCGGTGATTGAGAAGCGATGGTTAGAAATAAAGCCTGGAGTGGAGAAAGTAAAGGCTGTGGAGAACGATGCTGCTGCTGCTGCTGCTGTTGCTGCTGCTGCTGCTGTTGCTGCTGCTATTGATAATGAAAGTTTTCCAGCCTATCAGTTTCTGTAGGGTATGTAACGGAGGAGGAGGAGGAGCAGGAGGAGGGGGAGGGGGAGGAAGAAGAGGAAAAAGAGGAGAAGGAGGAGGAGGAGGAGGAGGAGGAGGAGGAGGAGGAGGAGGAGGAGGAGGAGGAGGAGGAGGAGGAGGAGGAGGAGGAGGAGGAGGAGGAGGAGGAGGAGGAGGAGGAGGAGGAGGAGGAGGAGGAGGAGGAGGGGAAGGAGGAGGAGGAGCAGGAGGAGGAGGAGGAGGAGGAGGAGGAGAAAAAGTTGAGGGGGAGAGGAAAAAGGAGCAGGAAATAGAGGACAGAACTCTTCAAACTCGAGACATGGACGAGAGGGTGAGAGGGGAGAGAGAGGGAATAAAGGAGGGAGGGAGTGAAAGGCGGTGTTTGTATTTCCCAGTGGCTCTGTCCTGTGCGGAATGAGCAAGACGCTGAGGATGGACAAGAACGCCAAGTGCGAGACGCGGAGGACGACAAGATGGACAACAACGCCACGACTGAGGGACAGACACAACAACGACTCGCACAAAAATGCTGAAAGGGAGGGATGGATGGAGAGGGAGAGGGTGAGAGAGAGAGAGAGAGAGAGAGAGAGAGAGAGAGAGAGAGAGAGAGAGAGAGAGAGAGAGAGAGAGAGAGAGAGAGGTGGAGGGGGTGGAAGGGGGGGGGGAGATATATATATATATATATATATATATATATATATATATATATAGAGAGAGAGAGAGAGAGAGAGAGAGAGAGAGAGAGGGAACGAGAAAGAGGAGAGAGAAATAGACAAAGAAAGACACAAAGAGATAATTATGCGTGCCTGCAAATTTCGACGTTGGAAATCACTGTGCACTTTTGTTATATTCACTATTATACGTTCTTGCAGTATTAACTTTATCTGTTTCAAACGTGTTTCATACTTTTTCATCTTTATGACAGGGCTTCGTTTTAAAGTCAACATGTATGCAGGCATCTAAACTACATACCAAGCACGAATAAGGTATAATTCATTCTTCATAGCAACAATCATACACAATCTGACATCCCGTTTCAGATCATTCGTTACCTTACTTTCCACTCCGGTATGTGTAGCTGGGATACACACATGTTCACCCATCGTGTAGGAGTACAGCAAGACAACACAACACTGTGGACGATCAGGACATTGGGGGGAGGGGGTGGCGTGAGGGGGAGCGCCTGTCTGATGCCTGACTGCGTGCCTGGGTGGGGAATGCAATCGATGCTGGACCAGTGGGAACGGGGTTCTGAATTGGGAGTCAGGGCGGGAGAGAAATCTCGTCGGACCCTGTCTTCCACCTTCCCAGTTTCACATAGCATGGGATGAAAAAGAGTCTAGAGGGACTATGAAGTAGGAAAGGACTAAGGGAGAGAAAGCGTTTGGGAAATGGGAAAAAAAATTATAGTAAAAAGTATATGTAGAGGTGTTGTTTTCTATTTAGATTTCTCACCTAGCAGAAGTAACAGCAGACGTGAGATGAGTAGAAGAAGTAATGGGATTTAATTTTGATATTGTGAGCATCTGCACAATGACAATGTACTGATTTGTTTTCTTCCTAAAGTGGGAATCAGTAAGTGCCAGTAACAGCAGTTACGCGAAGAAAGTACAGTGAAGGCACGGAAAATTATATATGACACGATAAGAAAAACCGAATGAACGGTAAACCAAACAAAAGAATTGACATACTATTGAAAAGGCTCAAGCTTCGACAGCCTTAAAAAGTTGTCTGTGCGGGCCTGGCATTTTCACACGGAGCGCAGGGCATCCACTGCAGCAAACATCGTCCTCTCATGCTACGAAGACGTCCACATTTGGGGACAAAGAAGTTGAGGTACGGTGTGGCGTTCATAAGAAAGACATAAACTCCTTCAAGCAGAAAGACAGCTGCGTATTGCCAGCCACACAATGGGTGAGGGAGAGGATGCAGGACCGACAGGTCGCGACTAGGCAAGCAGCGCCAATCCACAGCGAAAGTGAGCCTCAATTTGCTCGTCATCAAAGCCGTTCCTTTGTGTGGTTGACCATCGTTTTTACTCGTGAACAAACCTCCACCTATTTCTTCTAACGAAAACGATGTTTAGGTTTTCTTATTCTGAAATTGCACTTCCACAAAAGCTCATTCTACAAATAGCGAGTAAATGACATGGTGGCAGAGTGACTGGAATGTCAAAATGGCTGTGAGGAGAGAGAGAGAGAGAGAGAGAGAGAGAGAGAGAGAGAGAGAGAGAGAGGGATAGACAGACAAACACACAGATAGACAGACAGACAGACAGACAGACAGACAGACAGAGATAGAGAACAAGATAGAGAAGAAGAAGAAGAAGAAGAAGAAGAAGAAGAAGAAGAAGAAGAAGAAGAAGAAGAAGAAGAAGAAGAAGAAGAAGAAGAAGAAGAAGAAGAAAAGGAGGAGGAGGAGGAGGAGGAGGAGGAGGAGGAGGAGGAGGAGGAGGAGGAGGAGGAGGAGGAGGAGGAGGAGGAGGAGGAGGAGGAGGAGGAGGAGAAAAAGAAAGAAAGAAAGAAAGACAGAAAGAAAGAAAGAAAGAAATAAAAGAAAGATTCAATGACTTAATGAACTGAAGAAAGAAATCTTTAAAGATACCCAGGTAACCTGTTCGCCAATAGAGGCTGAAAACACATACATACATACATACATAAATCACTCTTATACCGCGCGATACTCCCACTCAGTGAGACTCAAAGCGCTTCAGCCGATGTCGAGGCTGCCTCTCAGTGTGTAGTGTCTCAAGTCAATGAGACCAGTGTCCTGCTGCCAAGGGCGCTGGCACACTGTTTTCCACAAAGGAGAAATTGTGCGAGCTGGATGTTTTTTTTTACTGTGGCCAACACCCACCCGTCGAGGACATGAGCGTCAGGATCTTTATAGTGCGTGATTTTGGTGTTGTGAATGCGTATCACACACTAGACCTCGGTTTATTAAGGTCTCATCCGAAGGACATCACACGAGAGAGCTGAGAACTCCAGGAAGCAGGGACACACAGAGAAGGCATGAGACTGGAACACAGCGAGTGCAAGGCCTGGGTAAGTGCACAGAGAGAGAGGGTGGCTGGTTAGAATTCAAAACACAGGGCTTCCCACAGCTGATGCTCCAGTAACCCCAGGCAGAGAGGCCGCCATTTTGGCCTAATGTCCCATAGAGAGCTGGGCTGACATGCAATAGAGGGTGTGGCGGTCATCTTCTCACCCAGTTTTCATCTGGTCTCATCTAGCTACTGAGGGTCGTGACCCCCTCCTGCAAGCTCCAGTCTTGCCCACCTCCTCTTGAACGTGTCTGTCCCGCCTACCTATCCTCACATCTGTGGCTATCCCCACCTGGCTAAGCTCGGTAATTATGTTTGTCCTGTCCTGTCTTCATCTGTTGCCCGCCTCTCTCACCTACGTTACCTGTCTCTCTAATGCATCCTTCCGCTCCGAGTTCACTTGGGAGTGTGAAACAAGGCAGCTACCGAGAGATATCTATCTTCAGCAGCAACACATAGCCATGGAGCTCTCGAGGCCTCATCCAACAGCTAGGCCATGGACGGTCTCAAGAAGCAAGAAGCAAGGGATTTGATACTTGGAGAAACTCACTAATTCACATGTCTAGTTGTCTTTGCACCTCTATAAGGACTCAATAAGACATGGTTAGACTCAAAACACTACATCTTCTTTTCTTTTCACAGGCTATCTCTCCCTCCCTCCACCAAACCCTATGCGTGGACAGCCTGGAGGTGCCAGGTCTCTCCTCACAGCCCAAGTTTGTGGAGGCAGAGAAAGTAGTTCGTGTAATTGGGCATGGGAAGAAAGAAAGGTCGGTGACACGACCAGCGGGCCGTGAAGGGGCTGGCCGATTTGCTGTGACAAGAGTGGGTTTAGCGCCTCCACGCAGCGCCCGTCCTGCCTCAGCCCCGGGCATCCAGCGTGCTTCGTGGGCAGTCCTTCCCGCGCTAATGTCGACACCTGAAGCGTCACCTGTGTGCAGGGCGTGAAACCAGCTTGCTGGGAAAATGAGACGGTCTCGAGAGAGTGCGAGATACCGACACCCAATTGCTCCTGACGCCTACTATTCGAGCTGGAGACGTGTTAATAGTGTGACGGAGAGCATGGGCTACACAACAACGGTTACACATGGTAGCTCCAAGTGGTTTATCACGCCACAGTCACTGCCGTCCTCCGTCTCAAGCAACACTCACGTTACGCAGGGAGGACCAGAAGCAGGAACAGAAGCACGAGGAGGAGATAAGCAAGAGGAATAGAAGGAGCACGGTGAAGAAGAAGAAGAAGAAGAAGAAGAAGAAGAAGAAGAAGAAGAAGAAGAAGAAGAAGAAGAAGAAGAAGAAGAAGAAGAAGAAGAAGAAGAAGAAGAAGAAGAAGAAGAAGAAGGAGGAGGAGGAGGAGGAGGAGGAGGAGGAGGAGGGAGGAGGGAGGTGGGTGGGTGGGGGGTGGGGGGTGGGGGGTGGGTGGGACGAAGGAGTCGTATTTAGTAAAGCACATTTCCTAAAAGGGCGTGATTTGTGTCAAACAATTAAAACTTCTTCGATTTGCTACAGTATCCATGTAGATAGTTTCCTTGTAAATTGAAAAGTCACCCGGTTCATCATACAGAACGTGGACACAGGCAACTCTGGCATTGTGACAAGAACAGACTGACCCGAGTTTGCGTGCAAGGAAGGTTTACGTTGAACACATGAGGGAATGGGGTCTAACATCGATGAGAAGAAAAGGGCGGAGGGGGGTGTGGGGTGATTAAATAAAACGAGGTGGGGGTGGGGGTAAAAAAAGTCACTGCCAAAGAGAAGAGGACTCACCCATCACGTGAGAGGAAATGACGCCGTTGGTGCTGCAGATGTCCTCCTCGCTGCCGCCACGACCACTGTCGCTGGTAGTTGTCTCCCCTGAGGTGTCGCTCTGAACGTCTTCCTGTGCCCTGGGCCCCGCCCACTGCGCTCCCAACTGTAAACAGACAGCGAGTGCATCTATATATACACACCACAGAAAGGTGTGTCTGTATGTTTGTCCCCCAAAGGCCCCAGAACGGGAAGAGCTACCCACAAAAAAAAGTCGAGCACAGATGTGGAATTAGCATGTCTCAGAGATAGTTTAAGACAATTGTACATATTTTAAAAATTATTTTGTTTTGTTTCTTTAAAATCTGATTTTGCTATAACAACAGTATCATTTCAATATTCGCAGAGGAATCGAATGACGTCCCCAAGTTCGTGTCTTCTGAGGGGTATACAAATATTACCAATACTCACTGACACAAACTAAGTCTTCGGGTCGGCACTCCAAAAGCACACAAGAAAGGCACCAGACGGGGCACAATACAAAATAGAGCACAATACAGAGAGGGGCACAATACAGATAGGAACACAAGACAGAAAGGGGCACAATACAGAGAGGGGCACAATACAGAGAGGGGCACAAGACTGAGAGGGACACCAGACACAGAGAGGGGCACAATACAGAGAGGGCCACAAGACAAAGAGGAACACAAGACAGAGAGGGGCACAAGACAGAGAGGGACACAAGACACAGAGGGGCACAAGACACAGAGGGCCACAAGACAGAGAGGGGCACAAGACACAGAGAGGCACAATACAGAGAGGGGTACAAGACAGAGAGGGGCACAAGACACAGAGGGGCACAATACAGAGAGAGGCACAAGACACAAAGGGACACAAGACAGAGAGAGGCACAAGACAGAGACAAGACAGAGAGGGACACAAGACACAGAGGGGCACAATACAGAGAGAGGCACAAAACACAGAGGGACACAAGACAGAGAGGGGCACAATACAGAGAGAGGCACAAGACACAGAGGGACACAAGACAGAGAGGGACACAAGACAGAGGGGCACAAGACAGAGCGGAGCACAAGACAGAGGGACACAAGACAGAGAGGGGCACAAGACAGAGGGACACAAGACAGAGAGGGGCACAAGACAGAGACAAGACAGAGCGGAGCACAAGACAGAGACAAGACAGAGAGTGGCACAAGACAGAGAGGGGCCTAAGACAAAGAGGTGCACAAGACAGAGGGGCACAAGACAGAAAGCTAGAGGGACACAAGACAGAGAGAGGCACAAGACAGAGAGTGGCACAAGACAGAGAGGGGCCTAAGACAAAGAGGTGCACAAGACAGAGGGGCACAAGACAGAAAGCTAGAGGGACACAAGACAGAGAGAGGCACAAGACAGAGACAAGACAGAGAGTGGCACAAGACAAAGAGGGGCACAAGACAGAGAGGGACACAAGACAGAGATGAGACCAAGAGACCAGGCTGGAATCTGGCAGGCTTCACTCTCAGAGGGCTCATAGTCACGAGACAGAATAGCAGTGAGCGCGCATTTGTGCGACAAACTGCGATACATTAGGTAACCATATTACATCCGGGTAGAAGAATGGGTAGCTCTGCTAGTTGACTCATATGATGCGTCTGTTCATCTGTCCCTTTCCATCCTAGGCATTGTCAAGCTTGTTCATCGACACTATCCGTCTGTGCACAATGTGGCGTCCTAGCTTTCCTTGTCCAACACATCTACCTGCAACCAGGGATGGGTGTGTGACGTACAAAACATCAACGTGCAGTAACGCTTACATCAAATCGAACTTCCTCTTTTCAATTCCGGGTTTGAGTGGGAGAGCGTGTACTTAAAAAATCCATTCAGTGCACATTGAGTGCATTGCTATTGTTGATGACTTTTTGTTCTTGTCGTGTTGTTCAACATCAGACTTCAGTTCCAAAGTTTGTAATCACACAGTTGCTGACAGTACTTACTAAATACAGCACACATGCAAAGAAGCGTCAGGGTAAACTAAAATCAGCACAAACGGCTGGAAGTAGGCACTGAACCACCTAGCACAAACTTCTCTCTCTCTCTCTCTCTCTCTCTCTCTCTCTCTCTCTCTCTCTCTCTCTCTCTCTCTCTCTGTGGGAAAGACACGGGGACAGGAAGTGACGGATGGGTTAGCGGTGCAAGAGAGATGCGTGACAGGAGAACATAACTGTCGAGGGAAATTGCAACGTCGGTGGCATCACTAAGTAGTGCAGACAAAGCAGACACGCTGTCGTCTGACTCAGGGACGGACGATGACGTAGTGCCCTGTCCTACACAGAGCCCCTGTCCTTTCATCGCCTGCACGTTCTCGCTACGGCGGGACGAGCCTGCTGCCGTCAAGTGGCCCACTGAACAGAGGCGTGTTTCCTAGGGACTAAGATATGCTAGCAAAGGCAATCCAAAAGGTGTTTCCTTTCCTTCCTTGTATAACTGATGGCTGTAATCCCACGCAACGTCCTGTCAGTCAGTCCTTGCAATAAATATGTTTCCAAAAACAGGCATGGCCTACTTTTCCCTCCCGATTTTAATACCGACTCCGATATGATGACTGCGATCAGTTGTAAAACAAGATCGGAAACGACTTCTGGATTGCCTTTGTTAGCGCATCATAGTGTTAATGAACCCGTCTCTGGCGGTCCAGCACAGACACCTCCCCACCCGCACAATGCATGCTGCCCAACTTGGAGGCGTCAAGACATTTTGCCTGCTGACCCAGACAGACACCATCTTGTACATGTTAACTCAGGGGTTTGCCTTTTTCTCTCTTTTCTTTTCTTCTTTGGGGGGAGTGGAGAGGCTGGGGTGAATTCTTAACACAAATGCAAAAGAACCTCGGGCAAGCGCTAAACTCGCAATCTTCCAGCTAATGACCGAGTGCAGTAACCACAGCGTAATAGGTGCATTGCGCATTGAGTTGTACAGAAGTGCGCTATACAAATGCTATTCATTATTATTATTATTATTATTATTATTATTATTATTATTATTATTATTATTATTATTATTATTATTATTAGTGGCCGCGATAGACACAACCAAGGGACAGACCAGTAGGCAGCAACGTGGCGAGCTTTCAAATATCAGGATACCGGAGAAGTTACCCCCCCACACCACGCAAGTCCGCATGCGAGGAATACACCACAGAGAGAGATGAGGGAGGCAGGAGCATAACAGAGGGAGAGAGACAGAGATAAAGAGAGAGGAGATAAAGATGAGAGAGAGGATAAAAGAGAGGAGAGAGAGAGAAAGAGAGAGAGACAGACAGAGAGAGACAGACAGAGAGGCAGAGACATATACAGAGAGACAGATACTGAGACAGACACAGAGCGAGATTGAGAGAGAGAGAGAGAGAGAGAGAGAGAGACATAGAGACACAGAGAGACATAGACACAGAGAGGCAGATACAGAGACAGAAACAGAGAGACAGAACTGAAATGAACTGAACAAGTTTAATGTGTAGGCCGCCGGCCTTATAGATTGAAAAGAAACGCGAAACAAAAAGAAATAATGTACAGAGAGAGAGAGAGAGAGAGAGAGAGAGAGAGAGGTGATGAGACGAGAGGAGAGAGAGACAGACAGACAGACAGACAGACAGACAGACAGACAGACAGACGGAGGGACGGACGGACAAACGGAGGGACGGACGGACGGACGGACGGACAGATAAACAAAGACAGAAGCAGACAGTCACCATACATGCACTTTCTCTACAGACACTGCCAGCACGCGAGGCACGCAGCCTCGTACCTGCAGACTGCCTTTCTTGTAGGACTGCAGCACAGCCTGGTGCAGCAGCAGTGCCGCCAGCTGATCTCTAACCTCGCCCTCCTCCTCAGGGGCCCCGCCCCTCGCCTCAAAGCCACGCCCCCCACTGGGCCCAGGCCGCTCCTGCAAGCACAGGACAGGCTGGGTCAGGGCTGGCCTCTGCAGAGTGGTCCAAGGGCCCCCCGGAGTGCCCACGATAGGGAGTACACAAGCGTGAGGCAAGGAAGTCAGAAGAGGAAAAAAAGAGCCAGCAATTAGTCAACAACAAAAATTGTGACGCACGGGCTCGCCAAAAACAATCAATTATGTTCAATGTCATGAAAACCGATATCAGATATCAAAGAAACCCAATCGGGAAATCCACAGGCCTGACCCATGAATGTCCAATTCTAAGTTTCGACTTAAACGCACACTTGAATTAGAGCCCGTTTGGGCCGTTTTACAAATGCATGGCATTTTCCGTTGCCTCATGACCAATAACCACAGCACGTCTTTCAATCGCGGCTATTTTTTCCTTGCGCTCGTTCCTCTGTGCCAAGGAGAACTTAATGAGCGTGAAATGGACGGTGCTCTGGCTGCAGTAATGACGGGGTGGCTGCACTGGCAGCGGTGGCATGAGGCCCGGCACGCAGTTTGTGTGCGTGCGTGTGTGCGTGTGTGTATGTGCGTGTATGTGCGTATACGTGTGCATGTGTATGTCTGTGTCTCTGTGTGTGTGTGTTCGTCTCCCTGTCTGAATACTATCCCTGAATCTGTCCTGCTTACCTGTCCGTCCGTCCTTGTCTTTACGTGTGTCTGTCTGCCTATCCAGTTTATCTCTTTGTCAGCCTATATGTCAGCCTTTCTGTCTGTCTGTCTGCCTGCCTGCCTGCCTGCCTGTCTGTCTGTATGTCTGTCTGTCTGCCTGCCTGCCTGCCTGTCTGTCTAAAGACTTTAGTACACTCCACCACCCACTACCCAATACACAATGATGGGTTTGATTTGCAAAGCAACACTTCAACGCGGCACATTCCAGAGAACTCCACGGCGGATCTGAAGCAACCCCATGTCAAGATGGCGTCTTCCCTACTGGCAGTGACGTCAACACATGATGAAGGCAAGCAGCGCCCCGGACGTTTTCCACGCCAGGCCTTCAGTGAAGACCTTTACAAGGACAAGACCGTATCCCTCTACGCCTTCAGTCCAGATTTCTAGACAGAAAGACCGTACTTCTGTACACCTTCCGTCCAGATTTCTAGACAGAAAGACCGTACTTCTGTACACCTTCCGTCCAGATTTCTAGACAGAAAGACCGTACTTCTGTACACCTTCCGTCCAGATTTCTAGACAGAAAGACCGTACTTCTGTACACCTTCCGTCCAGATTTCTAGACAGAAAGACCGTACTTCTGTACACCATCAGTCCAGATTTCTAGACAGAAAGACCGTACTTCTGTACGCCTTCCGTCAGAATCTCGAGGCGGAAAAGATCACACGTCTGTATGCCTTCAGTAAAGACTTCTATGCAAAAGACTGGGCGCGAACAGGACATTACCAACGCCTGTACAGTTCGAAAGATACATTTCTGGCAGAAGACAATGATATATCTGTCCTTCATGGCAACCTTTAGTGTTTGGTTTTAAAAAATACTTTAAAGATATACACTTTAGGCGATAATAAAAGATATCAGTCACCCTAAGCTCTGCAGACACTCGCAGTCTTTTCCTAAGACAAGTGTTTTCCTTTCCTCAGACCAGTGTTTTCTTTCCAGAAACAATAATTGTCAGTAAACGATTAACTTTCATTTCTACCAGAGAGAATAACTATCTTCATTGACCAAAAACTAGTTAGCATTTATAACAGGGGACACTACATTTGATATCATCAATGTTAGTTTTGTATATTTTCTGACAAAAAGCTTCTGTCATTTGCACGACATTTCTCTCTCCAGCTTGGCAACCCCAAAACAAAAGGCACAAACAAATTTCAGAGAAAATAAACTCTGCATTCCATTGGTATGACGCTAGCATGATATCATTATGTTTTTAAATATTAATCAATGACTCACAAAATGTACTCCCGTATTAGAGATTCACAGCTTTGATTTAAACCTCTTGCGAAGTGAAATCTGTTAACGCAGAGTTGTCATGCACGTCACGCCTGTTGCCCACAGACGCAGTTCCATCCTGCTCCAATAAAACTGTCAGCAGCCACCCTAACATCAGCTGCACGTCAGGGAACAGGCACGGCGAGAAAAGCTAGAGTTCAGCTCTTGCCTTATTCAGGACCCCGTGTAATTAATGCACGACAGAGTCCATTATTGCACAATTTTGTATGTTGATGTTGAGTGCCAGAACCAGGCAGACAGGGGCAGACTGCGGCAGACTGAGGCAGATTGAGACAGAAGGGGTTTCGAAGCACACTGGGCACTGCGACAGTCAGGGCATTCAGACTGAGACAAACAGCGGTAGGCAGAGGAAGACAGAGACACACAGAACACTGAGACACAGAAACACAGGACACTCAGGCAAACAGAGACACACAGGACACTCAGGCAGACAGAGACACACAGGACACTCAGGCAGACAGAGACACACAGGACACTCAGGCAGACAGAGACACACAGGACACTCAGGCAGACAGAGACACACAGAACACTGAGACACTAACACACAGGACACTGAGACACTAACACACAGGACACTGAGACACTAACACACAGGACACTGAGACAGACAGAGACACACAGGACACTGAGACACTAACACACAGGACACTGAGGCAGACACTGAAACACAGGACACTGAGACACTAACACACAGGACACTGAGACAGACAGAGACACACAGGACACTGAGACACTAACACACAGGACACTGAGACAGACAGAGACACACAGGACACTGAGACACTAACACACAGGACACTGAGGCAGACAGAGACACACAGGACACTCAGGCAGACAGAGACACACAGGACACTGAGACACTAACACACAGGACACTGAGACAGACAGAGACACACAGGACACTGAGACACTAACACACAGGACACTGAGGCAGACAGAGACACACAGGACACTGAGGCAGACAGAGACACACAGGACACTGAGGCAGACAGAGACACACAGGACACTGAGACACTAACACACAGGACACTGAGGCAGACAGAAACACACAGGACACTCAGGCAGACAGAGACACACAGGACACTGAGGCAGACAGAGACACACAGCACACTGAGACACAAAAAAGGACACTGAGACACACAGGACACTGAGGCAGACAGAAACACACAGGACACTGAAACACTAACACACAGGACACTGAGACACTAACACACAGGACACTGAGACACTAACACACAGGACACTGAGACACTAACACACAGGACACTGAGACACTAACACACAGGACACTGAGACACTAACACACAGGACACTGAGACACTAACACACAGGACACTGAGACACTAACGCACAGGACACTGAGACACTAACACACAGGACACTGAGGCAGACATAGACACACAGGACACTGAGGCAGACAGAGACACACAGGACACTGAGGCAGACAGAGACACACAGGACACTGAGACACTAACACACAGGACACTGAGACACTAACACACAGGACACAGAGGAAGACAGAAACACACAGGACACTGAGACACAAACACACAGGACACTGAGACACTAACACACAGGACACAGAGGAAGACAATGACACAGGACACTGAGACACTAACACACAGGACACTGAGACACTAACACACAGGACACTGAGACACTAACACACAGGACACTGAGACACTAACACACATGACACTGAGACACTAACACACAGGACACTGAGACACTAACACACAGGACACTGAGACACTAACACACAGGACACTGAGACACTAACACACAGGACACTGAGACACTAACACACAGGACACTGAGACACTAACACACAGGACACTGAGACACTAACACACAGGACACTGAGACACTAACACACAGGACACAGAGGAAGACAATGACACAGGACACAGAGGAAGACAATGACACAGGACACTGAGGCAAACCGAGACACTCAGGACACTGAGGCAGAAACACACAGGGCAGTAAGGGAGAAGAAGGAAGGGAAAGAGAGAAGAGGAAAGGGAGAGAAAGAAAGAGAAGCGTGAGGGAGACAACAGACACGGCAGTGCAAGTGTGACACACGGACAAAGCTTGGCCATCAGGTCCCCATTTGTACCCGTTCCTCGCTGCCCCCATCCAGGCCCGGATAGGTTACGCACAAGCACAACAGTTTCACCGCCATATTTGCACTCATAACATCTTCAGCCAGAGCTCGACGTGCCACGTGAAAAGGCAAGGCAGAGACGGAGGTGTGGGGGGTCACAGTCAGAATGCAGGGGCGACGGCTCACCTCGACCATCGTCACGTATTTGGCCTGTCAACCTGGGACCGAGGAATGGAGCGAGGGAGGGAGGGAGGGAGAGTTTTTCCAGTCAAGAGTCAACAAGAGAGCACACGCGCGTGTATGAAAGGTCTGTCGCTGATTTGAGGTGGAAGCAAAGAAAGGGAGATAGAGGCAAAGAGTAGTTATAGAGCAAAGACGGCTGGGT
>JAWQFJ010012393.1:0-18268 GCA_034096865.1 Theodoxus fluviatilis
AGTATGTTAGGAAAACATAGAAATTAGTTTAAATTTCTTCAATTTTTATAGACAAGCGTAGCAGCGTAGCAGGCATGTCGAAAGCGTAGCATGCTACGCCTAAAGCGTAGCATTTGGCAGGTCTGCCTATAGTCTTTGGATGACTTTTTGACCCAAAGACTTGGATAATGATGAAGCACAGGCAAGCAAGGATGGCACTTTTACAGGAACTTTGACAATTACAGATGGCACTTTGCCAACTTTTGCCCCACCACCTGGCAGTTGAAGGAACAGAACTGATCGTGGCTTGTATATATACATTGTTTTCATTTGAATGAAATAAGAAAAACCCCTACAATGCATGAATAAAATGATAAGCAGAAAAGAACATACTAGACTTTGTTGTAGGAGAAAAGGGAGTAAATATTGTGTGCATTAGCCTATAGTTTCATGATTTGAAAGAAGAAATTTAATGTAGATCCTGCCTAGGATTGTTGAGCTTTTTCGTTGTTTATTTGGTCTATTAACAAGAGGGGAGAAACCTGTTGGTAAACAGAACACAAGAAGCTATACAAATAAATAAAAACTTCTATATTTTCATTACTAATTTTCTGCTTTTGTTGTCTCAGAATATTGATTAAATTCCTACAATCCTGATCAACCTATTAAATTTTGTTTCAAACCATTCAGATGTCATTTCAGCACCCTCCATGCCTCAGTGGACCTCTGTGGTACCAAGATCTCACCAGGAAACACCTGAGCAGCCCTACTACAAAACTGATGGTCAGAGAGTAGATCGGAGTGAAACATCAAGTAAGCATAATAGGATTTGGTGGCACCAATAGTCAAATTCTGAATGCCTACAGTATCTATTTAGTGCTTTACCTCTTCTCTTCTGTAGCCTCATCTTTGAAATGGCACATGAAACCATGTATTAGGTATTCACAAGAAATCTCAGCAGCAACTGCTTGAACCCAAACTGTATGACAAGTTTGATTGGTGTATCTTAACATCTCATATTTCTGTGAACATATGAATTTAAAAGAAAGGCTTTTTGTGGGTTACTCATAGTCATAGTGTCACTGTAATGTCTGCAATGCAAGCAACAGTTTTGAAGTAAACCTGCAGAACTGTAACTAAAAGTTATGATCAACAAATGAGGTGGTGTTTGAATAAATACATTCATTTGATCCCATCTGATGATGACAAATGTTCCCATTTATGGTGTAGAGAAATGAAGAGGAAAATTGCATGTTGCACAGATAGGTCTCTTTCACCTTGAATGGATCACATTTGTTTTGAAACCTACATCCCTTGAACTTTTTATTCAGGGCTAGAAGCAAAGGTCAACAAGCTCTTCTACAAGTACAAAGAGGTGTCCAGGGGCATCAATGAAGTCAAGAAAAAACTTCATAGCATTCTGGACATTCACCAAGGGCAAGGTGGAGGTGCTGTTGGACCTTTGCCAGGAGGAAGCACTTCAGTCATGGAGCCAGCTGTGCAGCTCCCAGTCGCATCAAGGGCGGACCTGCATCGGCTGGATGAAGTTTTGCAGGAGAGTGACCAGTATGCCGTATATGTAAGTTGACACTTTAGGTCATTCATTGGATCAAACAGCATGAAGCATGCAAAAACTCTCTTCCTTACATTAGTGTGGGTAAAGGCAAAATGATAAAATATTAATATTTTGTGACAGCACTTGATTAAATGAGGCTAAAGTTGAAAAATATTAGATATTTCAACCACAGTAGGGTGTAGTTATTAATGCATATTCCAGGAAAAAGCATCCTCATAAAGGAACATTTTAAACAAGTGATACAAAGTTTTGGAACACAGTTGCTTAACATAGTGCGACAATGACTTCTCGCTGCTTTTGCTCAAAGACTGCTGTGACAACTTTAATCTTATTTCCCACGTGATCACATTTGATAAATGTCATCCTGGTAGAGCATGAGTGAAATAGCCTTTGCATCTCTAGTTCTTACACAATGGATGTAGGGCTCGGCATTGATTTATCTCCCAATACTAGCAATGTGTGTGTGTGTGTGTGTGTGTGTGTGTGTGTGTCTCTCTCTCTCTCTCTCTCTCTCTCTCTCTCTCTCTCTCTCTCTCTCTCTCTCTCTCTCTCTCTCTCTCTCTCTCTCTCTCTCTCTCTCTTAATGGCCGGTGGCCTGGACATTAGATTAATTCGTTCGTTCATTCGTTCTCTTTCTCTAACGGGGTAAGACCCTGCTTGACTCTTGATCACCTTGGTGTTGTCTTTGATAGAAAGCTAGAGCTCACCGACCATGTCACTTCAGTCTGCCGGTCCTGCATCTATCATCTTCATAGAGTGGGCCAAATTCGAAAGTTTTTATCAGAGGAAGCCACAAAGAAAGTGGTTCATGCACTGATAATTGGCAGATTGGATTACTGCAATTCTGTACTACAGGGCCTCCCCAAAAAGACACTGCAAGCTTCAACGCATACAGAAATGTGCCACCAGAATGGTGAAAAGAGTGAAGAAGACAGAACACATCGGCCCAGTACTCAAAGATCTGCATTGGCTACCTGTTCACAAGCGAGTGGTCTTCAAGATCTGCAAGCTCGTCTACAAATGTCTCAAAGAGGAAAATATGCCATCGCACCTATGTGGCCTGGTCAATCTATTCAAACCAGCCCGCGATCTCAGATCGGCCCATAGTGTTCTCCTCAGATGCTACCAAGTGAAGTCCAAAAATGGGGAGATAGAGCTTTTGTTGCTACCGCCCCGAGGCTGTGGAACTCTCTCCCAGAACCACTCAGAGCTGCCCCATCTCTGTCCAGCTTCAAAAGAGGCCTAAAGACCTTCCTCTGCCAAGACTGAATCGACAATATGCTGTTGTGTAAAGCGCCGAAGAGCAGCAGAAGTGCTGAATTCAGGTGCTCTATAAATGACTTACATACATACATACATACATGTACATCCCCACCCCACCCCCACCCTCCACCACTACCTTTGCTTTGCTGTGTCTCAAAAAGGAAATGAAACATGTTTGTTCATTTTCTTTTTTCACTTTCGCCAAATTGTTGTCCATGTATGTGTAACAGGGTGACAAAGTTTTGCTGATTTTGCTTTCTGTGCATGGGCCGCTCCTATTTTCCAGTCTATCACCATGTGGTCAGTTGTCCACTCAGCACTATCTTTCCTTCATGGTAAACACCCTCTCCAATTCCTACTGAAGCCTTACAGTCCCATGCCAGCCTCCACCTTCTGACGTCTCTCTGCACTTGAACGTCTTCCTTGCCACCCCTCTGTTTCTTCTGGACATCTGGTCCCCCTTAAGCTCTTGGACAGCAGATGCCCCACTCTGCCTCTCCACCCTCTCCGTCCCTTGCCACGCCTTTCTCTTGACTCCTCCCCGGATTTCCGGTTTTTATTAAATATATTGAGGTGACCGCTTGTGCTTAGGCGAGAGAGTAGGGCAGAGTAGAGTAGAGCAGGATAGAGTACGGACTCATTCTTGCATACTGAATAAAATGAAGTAATGGGAACACACTGACTCCATGTCCCTCTGTGCCTCTGCCGCCCAACACTTGGGAGGTAGGGGAAAAGTTCCCAACCTGCACCGTAGCCCCAGCTATATCAATGCTGGTGCCGCTACATATGAACAAGAACAGCAAAGCCCATACGACTCACATGCTTGACCTTGACCTTTATATGACCTTGACCTTCAGGTGACCTTCAAGGTCAAGGTCAAACAACTAAACCTACCAATGACATCATACACTAAGAAATGCTTTACACATTTTCCCTACCAAAATACATGTGACCTTGACCCAAGGTCAAGGTCATCCAAGGTCATGCAACACAAAGCTGTTAATCCCTCCAGGTTTACTGGAGGTCCTACAGACTTTATCCCTCCAGGTTTACTGGAGGTCCTACAGACTTTATTAGTCTGTCTGTCTGTCTGTCTGTCCCGTCTCCACGGCTTATATCTCAAAAACTACTGGACGGATTTCCTTGAGATTTTGCACACTAACTGGAAGTTAGGTCCGATTGAATGTATCAAATTTTCAGAATCGAGGCTTGAAGAGAAAGTGGTTTTCTAAGGTCGTATTCTCGAAATTACCGGTCGAAAAATTATTGAAATGACATTTGACGGCAAAGCCAAATTTGACGTCATTAATAGCATGACGTCATTTGCATGTACGATCTGAAATTCAGTCCCACTTAGAAGCTTTCTGTCTCAACATTTCAATTGACGTAACAGCAGAAATTATGGGTATCTTTTTAGATTGACGTCATTTGCAGTAGAGTTTCGGGGAACCCATGCGAGAATGAATAATTTCCAGAACGTTGGTGAAGGAGACAGAAGGATTTTTTACGATGCGGGTCGTTTCGTTTCGAAAATGTAACCCTTGAACAGCATTAATTTATCAAATCTGGGTACTACTATTGACCGCAATACCCCGCAATACCCACAAATATACCGCAATACCACCAAATATGCAACTCGTACTTGCGTCAAATCGCCGTAGTTTGATGTTTACTTAGCCCGCTGAACGCTGCCAAGACTGATCTAATGCGATCGCCGTAGTTTGACTGTTTCCGAGAGTTACGTCCCTTCGTGATGCGGTCGCTTCTGTGTATCGGTCCGAAAGTTTAGTTGAATTTGTATGGTTTTTGGCGACCCATGTGTCTCAAAATTGAGTAGAAGTATTTTGAGCGTATTAGGATATCGAAACATCGCATCAGTTTCAATGTTGTTTTCTGGCCAATCATAGTATACTATGATCATTGAATGACCACCTATCAGATCTAAACTCGTTGTCTTCATTTGCCTGTCGGATAAGTCTTGGCAGTTTAAACACTAGAGCAGTCATCAGTTTATTGTCAATTTGAGAGACTCACTGGCTCATAAAATAGGTAGCTAGAGCATAATCGCTCCAAGCATTGATTTCGCCTGCCAGCCAACCAAAACAAGGGACGCAACTCTAAATCTCGTCTTGCTTAAAATCGCGGAGTGACGCTTCTTTATGTCTATGTAACGTATGTTCTTTGGACGAAGCAAACATCAAACTACGGCGATTTGACGCAAGTACGAGTTGCATATTTGGTGGTATTGCGGTATATTTGTGGGTATTGCGGGGTATTGCGGGGTATTGCGGTCAATAGTAGTACCGTCAAAGATGTATGTTGAATGCATCAATAGTTCTCTCGAGAGGTTGCGGGTTCGAACCCGATCTTTTTTTGTTGTTGTGCCAAAACCTGGAGGTTCAGCGCCAGCGGTTTTTATTAGTCTGTCTGTGTGTCTGTGTGTCTGTCCCGTCTCCACGGCCTATATCTCAAAAACTACTGGACGGATTTCCTTGAGATTTTGCACACTGACTGGAAGTTAGGTCCCATTCAATATTATCAAATTTTCAGAATCGAGGTTTGAAAAGAAAGTGACTTTTTTACATTTTGGTGTTTCATTGAAAACGATTCAACAGACTCCATTTTGCAAAATCTGTGACGTCATCATTTGACGTCGAATAACGTGACGTCATTTGCGAGGAGATTTTTGAAGGAGGGTGAATAGAATAGAATAGAATTCGTGATGTCATTTGCGAGGACAGAATGATTTAGATAGATAGATATGTCCTCAGATGTCTTAGGCCGCAAGGCCTTTATCTGATCTTTTGATCAGTACTTATGGCTACTCTCACTCTCTCTCTGTCTCTCTGTCTCTCTCTCTCTCTCTCTCTCTCTCTCTCTCTCTCTCTGTCTCTCTGTCTCTCTCTCTCTCTCTCTCTCTCTCTCTCTCTCTCTCTCTCTCTCTCTCTCTCTCTCTCTCTCTCTCTCTCTCCCACCCACCCTCTTACTCTCATTCTCTCTTCCCTTCCTACCCTTTTCCCAGCTCCCCTCCCCCCCCCCCCCCCCCCCCCCCTCTCTCTCACTCTCTCTGTCTCTCTCTCTCTGTCTCTCTCTCTGTGTCTCTCTCTGTCTCTCTCTGTCTCTCTCTCTGTCTCTCTCTGTCTCTCTCTCTCTCTCTCTCTCTCTGTCTCTCTCTCTGTCTCTCTCTCTCTCTCTCTCTGTCTCTCTCTCTCTCTCTCTCTCTCTCTCTCTCTCTCTCTCTCTCTCTCTCTCTCTCTCTCTCTCTCTCTCTCTACCACATTTGAATATTTTGCCTCAAGGCTGAATGTAAGTAAGAAAGGCAATACAGTAGTCGCCGCTTATAAAACACGCGGTTAATAAAAACAGCCGTTTTTTAAATACAGTTGGTAAGGTCCGGATTTACTTCGTTACTGATGGACATGTTCAACAAGCAAACGGTTAATAAAAACGCCGCTTATTAAAAACACTTTTGTTCGGTCCCAATGTGTTTTTAATAAGCGGCGACTACTGTACTGCCTAATTCACTACCCTTGTAAAATAAAGTTCGTTCGTTCGTTCTGTCTGTCCTGACTTAAGCGCAACAACTTGGTACTGGTAGTCTGTTGGCTTGGCCTAATGGCAGTGAATCGATAATAAAAAGGGGGGAAAACATTTCGTTTGTTTTGTTTTGTTCTTGCAGCACTTCAAAGATGGTGTGTAGGTCTGTGACTGTCTGTCTCCATGTGTTTTGTGGTGTGTAGGTCTGTGACTGTCTCCATGTGTTGTGGTGTGTAGGTCTGTGTCTGTCTCTCTCCATGTGTTGGACCTTTTACTGGTGAACGTATTTCATAGCATCAGACAATACTAGCATTGTACACGATGTCAACAGCAGGCAGGTTCGAGGACAACAATGTATTTATAATCTATCCTGGTGCCGCTGAGGTCCGCGCGTCAGCTATAAATAGAAGTACGAGAAGCTTGGATTTGTAAAATGTATTTCACGACCTATTGACGCAATCAACATACAGCTTTGATAAATTAAGACAGCCCAGGGTTATATTAGCGTTATAAATTAACATATAGGCTTACTGACCTTATTTCAAGAAATACCATTCATAATGATCAACACTACGAACCAAGCAGACGAACACGATCGAACCGTAGCCACTACGCCAGCAGACGATCGAGATAACTAAATGTTTCATGTAAAATTCGAATGAGTTGTATTATAATCTTAGCAGAGGGGTAAAACATCAACTGGTATCGGATAAGATCACTCGTAGTGTAATACTGTAATGAAGGTCACGTTTTACATCACAAACATGTGCGCTCCTCGTGAGGCACTATCTGAAGCTCAAAGTATTGGAGTGAGTCACCTTAGTGTATATAGGATCTTTGATATGGTCGAAACCGCTGGCTTCGCGGATCGCTTTCGCCTATCAGACGACAGCTTCGTATACAATCATCACTGCGAGGCAGCGCGAAATTTACCGA
Organism: Theodoxus fluviatilis; assembly: GCA_034096865.1. Lineage (NCBI taxonomy): Eukaryota > Metazoa > Mollusca > Gastropoda > Cycloneritida > Neritidae > Theodoxus > Theodoxus fluviatilis. The sequence goes on from JAWQFJ010012393.1 coordinate 7,292, forward strand.
AGTCGACCAAAAAACTCGCATTCATACAAATAATGAACCAATTCGAGTTTCTTTCTCAGATTATTCAGACTTTGCCCGATTATTACCACCGTAAGATAGCAGGAATTTCACATCCGGCGTCATCGCTTCTGATTGGCCGGTTTGTGTCACGTGACGGTGAAGTTTCGTCTGCTACTCGCTCTGACGTTATGGTCCAAGTAGTTTGATGTTTACTTCGTTCGCTGAACGCTGCCAAGACTAATGCGCGAATGAATGAAGTATGATTTCATAATTTTTCAGGATTAATACAAATTTATATCAAATACATCAGTTCAATTTAATCGAGTCAATTAATCGAGTACATGTCCACCAAGTCAAAAATGTGTTGAGTGGAATGCAAGTCAGAAAAGTTACACTTGCAGTCTAACACCATCAGATTATCTGCAACTTTTCGAAGCGAATCTAGCCTAAAAATCTACCAGTTATGCATCGTGTTAACAGGATTGACTCGTTCTGTTCCACAGTTGGCGGAGAACGTTTCAATTTTGCTGGTTTTCAGCATTACGCGATCGCGCAATTTTTTTCTTCAAATCAGAAATAGCTTTACATTTTAGTCCTCCTGTAACCACCATCAGATGTCCAGCGTCGGCATTAACAAAAAATTACAGAAAACCCACAACTATTATCTTTTTATCCATAAATAAAGATACTTCATACACAACACTTTCATGAAACACAAACAAACAAATGAAAATATATATTTTTTTTCCACCAGCATTGTCCACTTTAGGGTGGCGAACTTTTGTCTCAGTGTCATATCAATTCTCTAAGTCTAATGGCTCGTGTGGTAGAGCATTGGACTCGTGGTCATGCATGACCAGGTTCGATTCTGCGCTGAAACTTTTTTCTTCTCTTTTTTCGAGAGGTTGTGGGTTCCAACCCGACCTGGTTTATTGTGTTTTTGTTCATGTGTGTTTTTTCCCCCTCTTTTCTCGAGAGGTTGCGGGTTCGAACCCGATCTTTTTCATTTTTTTTTAAATATGCCAAAACCTGGAGGTTCAGCGCCAGCGGTTTTTATTCAAGACATAGGAAGCACAATGGTGCTTATTGGCACTTTCTACCATGAGATATAGTCACTTTTAGTGGTTCACTACCCCATTTTGGTCACATTTCATAAGGGTCAAAGTGACCTTGACCTTGATGATATGTGAACAAATGTGTCTCATGATGAAAGTATAACATGTGCCCCACATAATTATTAAGTTTGAAACAGTTATCTTCCATAGTTCAGGGTCAAGGTCACTTCAAAATATGTATACAATCCCACTTTGAAGAGCTCCTGTGACCTTGACCTTGAAGCAAGGTCAACCAAACTGGTATCAAAAGATAGGGCTTGCTTTGACCTATATACCACTTGTAGCTAAGGTCGCCATTCTCAATAACGTGGGAGAAAATTGGGAAAATGTGAAAAATGACTGTTTTTGAGACCACATTTATGGCTCCTGTGACCTTGACCTTGAAGCAAGGTCAAGTCACTATGTATGTTTTTTGAGGCCTTGTCATCATACACCATCATGCCACATTTGGTGTTGATAGACTTAATAGTCTCCGAGAAAAATCCAACGTTTAAGTTTTTTACGCCCGGACGGACGACACGGCTCAGTACATAGACTCACTTTTGCTTCGCATGTGAGTCAAAAAGCAATACGCTCAAAACAACTAAAAATTGTGACTGGCTGTCGGCCTTGCAATAAAGAATTCAAGTCTCAAGTCTCTCTCTCTCTCTCTCTCTCTCTCTCTCTCTCTCTCTCTCTCTCTCTCTCTCTCTCTCTCTCTCTCTCTCTCTCTCTCTCTCTCTCTCTCTCTCTCTCTCTGTCTCTCTCTCTGTCTCTCTCTGTCTCTGTCTCTCTCTGTGTCTCTCTCTTGGTCTCTCTCTCTCTCTCTCTCTTGGTCTCTCTCTCTCTCTCTCTCTTGGTCTCTCTCTCTCTCTGTCTCACTATCTCTGTCTCTCTTGGTCTCTTGGTCTCTCTCTCTCTCTCTCTCTCTCTCTCTCTCTCTCTCTCTCTCTCTCTCTCTCTCTCTCTCTCTCTCTCTCTCTCTCTCTCTCTCTCTTCACTTTTGGAACAACACTGATTCAAAACATACAACTCCCATCCATGTCTTCAAAATCGGTTCAATAAATTTCATTTGGGGTAAGTGATTGAATGATATTTATACTAGTTACAAATCACACCTTTCCAACTGCAAGATTATTCACTGCAGTGAGCTTTGGCACTATTCCTGAATATGTGTGGTTTTATTGTTTCAGGCAGACTTACTGAAGCGCTCGTGCATGGCGGATGTGAAAAACTCTGTGAGGAGAATCTTTGGAAAGCTCATCAGCCAAGAGGTGGCTGTGCAGCACACCTTTTTTGGAGGTGGCAAGAGAGAGAGCTTCAAGATGTTCACCAGAGTTGTTGCTCTAATCCATGGTATGTACACCTTTCAATGATACGAAAGCCTGCCAATATTTTCATTGAAAGATATATTGCTGTTAAATACTGATTGTGTTCCATTAACTTCAAGAAAGAGAGGGGCAGCATTGATTGAAGCAAAGAATAAGCCACACTTGTTCATGTAAAAATTAGTTTCAGTATGATTAAAATCCAAATCACTCTTCCACATCATACCATATGATTTTAAGTATACAAATAATTTGGTAGTAGCTTATTAACAGTTTTTTGACAGGCAATGTAGATGACACTATTTATTGCAATATTATCATTTATTTTTTTTGTATGTTTGGTTAAATTGAATGAAATTGGATGCATAAGTAGTTAACTTCTTTTTTAAGAGAATATGAAGATTATGTCTGAAATAGGATATTAATTACAGTTAATAATTTACATGTATTCGTCTATAATAAAGTAAATGAAGTTGACTAAGTTAATTTTTTTAGTCTTTCATTCAATATTGTAGTTTCATTTTGTTTGCTATAGATGTGATCAGTACAGCCTTCAATGGCACTCCGGACAAGATCACGGAGAAGGCCATGGTGAGCTGGTTTTTTGGGGCGAGAGACCGCGCAGGAGGGCGAAAACGACGCGGGCTGACAAAAGGAAACCAGACTGAATCAGCTTGAGTGAAGTTGTCCTGCATGATTCCTGGGTTGGGGGGTGAGGGTGGGGACACCAAGAACAATTTTTTAAAATTTCTATACTTTAAATTGAATCGAGGGACAATTGACTGTTCCCTTTATCTTTCTTACCTAACTTAAAGTCTGTGCTTTGTTATCAAAGTTTGTTGCATACATGTGTCTCTGAAGTTTGTGCCCTACTTTGTACACAATGATTTTTCTGTTATTTACCTGTTTCAGTACAAGAATATGAAAAAATCCATGCAAAGGAAGCATGAAAAACCAAACTTCTTGTCCTGTGTGATTTCTTCAAACATGCAATGCATGCAGTATGAGCAGCATATTCATACAGGTCTCTGAAAAGGCATGAATGGTGGGAGGGAGGAATGGCATTGGGGATGGCAGGCCCCCTTGTGGCCTGTACGCAGGCAGCATAGGGTCAAACTGGGTGTAGTATATGTGACTCTCCATCGCTAAATGAGTCGGTTGTGCAGTCGAGTCTTTTTGCGCAAAATGCCCACAAAGGAGGTGGGGGTTGTAGTGGTCGACTTCGAGATTTTGTTGTTTTTTTTGCTTCTCTAGTCCCTTCTTCATTGTATGAGTAAGTTTCGTGTTTGAAATCAACATGTAAGAGTATGCTTTATGATGTTTTTTGGGTGTGGTGGTAAATCATTTACAAGAAAACGTCCGCGAACCGATCGTCAACATCAAGCATTTTCTCAAAGTTTCGTAGCCAAACAGATCGACGGGGGAATACCCTAGGCTGCCAACCAAAGCCAAAAACCACTGCTTCATCTCTGTGGCAAATTGCATGAGTCTAGAATAAGGGTTGCTAGGGAAAAGGGGGGAATAATGTATGTAAATGTTGCGAAGGAATGTGAAATGCTTCGGATGTGAAAGTAATGTAAAAGTGCCTGTGAAAGGTTCGAGGGCCCCCCCCCCCCCCCCTTGTCAGTAGGAGGGGGGTCTGAATGAGTCGGCGCCTTCTTTGTCTGTGAGAGGGGGTGGAGGCGAATTTCTGCCTGGTCAGGGCGCGGAGGGTCAGTGTGAGTCAGCGGAATGCTGGGGGGGGGGGGGGGAAGTGGGGGACTAAAAACTCCCCATCCCCCTGCTCAGTAAGCGTCTGACCACGGATTGGCCCTCGAGTATGCCGACGTGGCAGAACAGAGGTCGCTGGGAAATACCCTCGAACCCAAAGCACAGCACTATATATTCGTATGTACATGATAGACGAGACTAGACCGGAGACTAGAAGAGACTAAGAGGTGACTGAGACTGGAGGAGGACTGGTGATGGGCTGTCGAGTGCTTGGAAGGCTGTCAGTGCCGTATTGAGGCACAGCCGTTCCAGTATGGGTGACTGGAAGCAAGAGCTTGGAGGGCTGTCGGGAGCCGTATTGAGGCGCAGCCTGTCCAACACAAGTTACTGGAAGCTGAGAGTGCAGGAGAGGCTGTCGGTGCCGTATTGAGGCGCAGCCTGAGCAGCACGAGTGACCACTGTGGGTGCACGAGTGATTGCTGGAAGCGTTGACCAGTCCGGAAATAAACATCCTGTAGAAAACACACGCCTGTCCTGATTCTACTTTCCTGGCGCAAGCTGGGACGGACAGCAAGTAAAGACCACGTGCATGCAACATTGGTATCCAGACCACATGTACGCAACATAAACTTAAAATGCGTTTTTCTCAAAAAGTGTATTTTTATGGTGTCGATCTTCAAAGTCATGTGAAATCGTGTAGGGTAGTCATATGTTCATGATTATTGCATCATTGAGAAGCTTGTGTGCTCTTTTTGAAAACATACAGATATCAAAATGTTCAAAATGCAATGAGTGACTCATTTTGTGATGGAGGGTCACATATACAGTAGCCTCACACTGGCTGGCCCAATCCTGGCCAGCATCGGGCCAATTTAGATGTAGTGGCTTTGCTTGGGCTGACCCACAAGCACTGACCGGACCAGTGTGAGAAATTTTTACTCGGCATGGGGCCAGTTCCAGATGCCAATGCAGGACTCACAAGTCTGGCCGACTTTTGTCCTATATGCTGCCTGATTTAGATTTAAATGCTATCTGGGAAATGTGCCTTCTTCTGACTTTGATTGGGAGTTGCAACGCTAATCTCAGTGTCGACAAAATTCTCACTAGCGGCATGGGGCCAGTTCGAGATGCCAGTGCAGGGCCCACACTTTATCCCCGTATGGGGCCTGATATAAATGCTATCTGGAGTGTGCCTTCTTCTGACTTTGATTGGGAGTTGCAACGCTAATCTCAGTGTGGACAAAATTCTCACTAGCGGCATGGGGCCAGTTCGAGATGCCATTGCAGGGCCCACACTTTGTCCCCGTATGGGGCCTGATTTAAATGCTATCTGGGTTGTGCAATGCTAACCTCACTCCTCGGGAACTGAAACTCAACTTCAGTATTCCACGAAATGCGTTTGTTGATTTCTGAACCGTTTAAAATTCGATGGGAATTGGTTTGGGACAGCTGCAAATGAGCAGGTCGAGTCTAGCGTGTTTCTGGTGGCAAGGACACTTTACATTAAAAGTCTGTTGCACTGATTTACCATTTTCGCACATCTTACAGTGTAAGAAGAACTAGGTTTATTCCCAAGTCATATTTACAAAATATCATTTGTGTAAAAATGTTATCTATGCGATAAACTTCTTGCGTGCAAATGACTGCATTGTGTCGAGCAGTGAATCATGAATGCAAAATTGGGAGGGGAGGGAGGAGGGGGAGCAGAAGGATGAGCTGCAGGAGGGGAAAGGGGAGGAGGATGAGAAAGTGGAGCAGGAGGAAGAGGAATCTGAATGCTATGCCACAAGAGCGCAGAAACAAGTGTGTTCAATCAAATTTTTAGTTAGTTCTTGTGCCAGATAAACCAAGCAGCAGACGACATACATGTGCATGTACAATATTTGGTTCTACCACGGCCAGCAGCTTCACGCTCTGCGTTGCATTGCTGTGATGAATATGCATGGAGGCATGTCGACATACATCATAAACTTTCAAGGTTTCCGAAGGATTCCCGTAATATGACTGCAATGGGTTGATTTTGCTCTCAACTTGCCTTGTTGACAACAAGGTGACTCGTCTGATCGTTTCTATGGAACGCTTCTCCAGGGGCGCATTGTTTATGCTAGGAACCTTGCAAGATTTTGCGCGGAATACGCCTGTGTCAGCATGTGTCAACATGATGAAAGGAGATGTAAAGGCTCAAATGTTTGACACATGCTGACACCGGCCTATTGTTTGCCAACTAGGTAGACCAAGCAACACGTCTCCAGCATCATTTCGATACCCTGAGGGAGGGAGCGGTAATCTTCTCTGCTCTTGGACTCATCGCAGATGCCTCTGCATGCCACTTCTTACATGTCAGAATTGGAAATTTGTGGGTCAATAACTCTGATCTTAGACCATAATGAATATTAACGCTCTGTAAAGCAGTTCGCTAAGGGTATATTTCTGTCCGTAGGTTGTGGTAGATAATTAAGATAGACCTTTATAGCCAAGTTTCTTTTAGTTACTGCTCTAGATCGTCAATGGTGGTGTGCATTTCGTTCATGCATCGTGAGAGCGAGTCAACGAGTCTGCTCCTCTCTTCGCACGTCTCCTTGTCTTTCGCTTGATCTTGCTTAAGGCCGTCTGCTCTCCGCTCTGCATCAAACAAGCGTGCTTCGAATCTGTCGAAGCGTGCATCGATTGTCTTCAAAATTTGCCTTTCGAGGTGCTCGAATCGTGATGTAATTGACTCGATAGTCGCCTTGAGCAAGCTTTTCAGCTCGTTGATTTCAGGCAGATCGTGCGGAGCGCTTTGTACGTCTGTTCTTGTAGAGCCGTTGTCAACGTCGAAAAACAAATCTTCTTTCGACATTTTTCTTTTCTGTTGAGGCAAAGTTTCCGAATCACCCGACAGATTTCTCTTGGTGGCCATTATATGAGTACTTCTGCAGCAAGTCAAAGTGGCTGGGGACGGTTTGAGCGGAGCTCAGCCTAAACACGTCCGACTCATGCAGCGGCTGAACCAGAAGTCCGCATACTTTATGTTTGTTATTGAATTGTGTGTTTTCCTCACTGGACGTAGAGTACGGACTTCAAACATGAAACAAGTATGAGCTTGATAATCAGCTGTGGCCACATTTATGATTGACCTGTTGATCACAATTCAACTTGATCTTCTTCTTGTTTGGGATTGAGGAAATATTGGCAAATAAGTGTAAGCAACGTCGTTTTCTCTGCTGTCTTATATCATTTCTCATCAGGCTAGAACGAACTTACTTCCTTAACTGAAATTAAATAATAATTACATAACAATTATTTCTAGCTCTTTAACGTTTTGATTTATGTGTTGTGTTCATATGGAGAGAATGACATATGCATCACCTGACGTGTGCAATAGCCCCTGGATACATATATACGTTTTCTTTAGAATTACAAGTCGGAGGTATTGATAATAATGTCATTGCCTCGACTTGTGCCAGTCAGTGACAAGGTGTAGTAAGCTACCTGCATGCCGCTACACACACACACACACACACACACAAACACACACACAAACAAACATACACACACACACACACACATGCACCCAACAGCAACAACACACACACACACAACACACACAACAAGCACACACACACAACACACAAACAAACGCGCACATACACAACCTTACACAACACACACACACACAAAACCACACACACACACACACACACACAACACATACACACATAAACACACACACAGCACACACACACACACACACAGCACACACACACACACATACACATACACACACAGCACACACATACACACACAACACACACACACAACACATACACACACACACACACAAACACACACACATACACACACACAAACACACACACAAACACACACACACACACATACACACACAGCACATACATACACACACAACACACACATACACACACAACACACACACACAACACATACACACACGCGCACACACACACACACACACACACACAAACACACACACACACACACACACACACACACACACACACACACACACACACACGCACACACACACACACACACACACACACACACACACACGCGCGCGCACACACACACACACACACACACACACACACACACACACACACACACACACACACACACACAAACACACACACACACACACACACACACACACACACACACACAACACACACAAACACACACACACACACACACACACACACATACACACACACACACACACACACACAACACACACATACACACACAACACACACACACAACACATACACACACGCGCACACACACACACACACACACACACAAACACACACACACACAAACACACAAACACACACATACACACACACACACACACACACACACACACAAACACACACACACACAAAGACACACACACACACACATACACACACACACACACACACACACACACACACACACACACACACACATCTCCTCCCAGACCAAAAGCAGTATCAGTGGGAACGTGCTTTAAGTGCGGTGCGGGGATGGACAAGGGGTCATTTTTTTTTACAGGGACAATAAGCACGCCTCCCATCTGCCCTCAGCATCCTTATCTCTACCATGCCTGACCACTTATGGGGGCAGAACTCTTCCCAAGCAAGGGCCAGTATGATGACCCAACATCAATGCCCCCCTCCCCCTCTCCTCCCCAAAAGAAAAGACCAGAAAAGGTTTCTGATGTTGCCACTACAAATATACAGAACATATAACTGTTCTTTTATGTCGGCCGCCATAACTTGGTGTCAAGGCGCATGCAGAGAAAAAACCACAATGAAAACGTGTCTGCGATTTGCGAATGGCCACAGCCGAGCCTCAGTTCTGGTAGCTGAAAACTGCAGCTGTGACATCTTTTTATTATGGCAAGGAGGGAAGCGAGCGCGTTCCGCTCCATTTGGGTGATAAAAGCGCCACGAGGGAGGAAGGACCTGCGGTAAAAAACCCAAATGGGAAAAAGCATGGCTCCTACCATTCCCAGAGTCACTAGGGACTCGATCAAATGAGTAACCATTCAACACATGGAAGGCAACATAGGTGGGACATGTAAATCGATGTACAGGATGGAATCAAAGAGAAAAAGTTGGAGGTCGACAATTGAAGGTATGTGACACTGCCAAATGAACATATCCAACATGGTCTCGAAAACAAATCCAACTGGGGTGGAGTGTACATTACCAATCGGAGAGGCACGATACTTCAATCAAACCGGAAAAGTCATTTTTGGGCTGTTCCCCAAAAAACCATCAACGGGAAAAGGGGGAGCAGGCTCGAAAGTACGATTCGTAAAGGACGTCGCACACACACATGTCAAAGAAGAATCTCAATGTACAAGGAAATAAAATACGGGAACAGTGATGCACTATGCACATCAATAAAACGTGAAAAAGGGGGGGGGGAGGCTGATCTGAACTTACAATCGAACGTGAAAGGTATGGTAGTTTAGAAGGTACCACTCGGAACCACCAGTCAATGAAAATTCGAGAACGAGGAGGCACTATACCCGTCAAACAAACGTGAAAAACGATGGGGTTGTTCCGAAAGTACAATCGAACGAGAAAGGTGGGGTAGGTCCGAAGTTACAAGTCGGAAACACCTGTCAATAAAAAATCCCCAAATATACAAGGAACGAAAAAGTCGTGGGCGCACGATGGCCGTCAGTCCAACGTGAAACAAGTGGGGTTGGTCCTAAAATACCATTCGGAAACAACGCCGCAGACACAAGTCATGAAAAACCCCATTGGAACAACAGTAGAGAGAAATGTGTGAATGTGTCTGAGTGTGTAGCGCGTAGAAGTACACAAATCGATAATTGACGAACGCAAAAGAACTGTGCAAAAAAGGGGGTTAGGAGGGGAAGGAGGGCGGATATTGAAAAGAGAAAATCTTATACTCGCGTGAACGGAACTACTTGTTTCTGTCCCCCGCTCTGCTGTGGAAATGATAGCATACGTAGGCCCTCTCGTGTGAGGAGAGCCCAGCGCATGCGCGTTGCCGTTTCCGCGCATGGAAAATTTATAGTTACCCGGTCACGTCGGCCCATTGTTCTGGTGCCCTCCATAAATGCTTCACTACGAGTAAAGCTCTTTTATGTCGGCCGCCATAACTTGGTGTCAAGGCGCATGCAGAGAAAAAACCACAATGAAAACGTGTCTGCGATTTGCGAATGGCCACAGCCGAGCCTCAGTTCTGGTAGCTGAAAACTGCAGCTGTGACATCTTTTTATTATGGCAAGGAGGGAAGCGAGCGCGTTCCGCTCCATTTGGGTGATAAAAGCGCCAAGCGCGGACAGCCTCCGACCAGGCTGTCCGCGCCACGCCCAAATGGAGAGGCGGACGGGTGAGACCCAACAGGCCCCCATCATGCCAGCAAAGGCTGAGAGATTGCCATCAGCAATCATGGCATAAAAGTATACAGACAACGTAAGACGTTAATGATATTTGTGATGGAAACATGGACTGGTGACATACGTATGGATGGCCGCGTGAACACCCTGTTGGCCACCGCAGTCATCTGACGTGCGTCCAGGGAGGGGGGGCGGGAGGGGGGGGGCAGACTGAAGAGTCACGGTTGTAGAGAGGGCCAGCTCGGAGGAAGCGGCCGCGTTTGGACGTCAGTGGTCGAATGGGGGCCTCTCGGACCCCTGCAGACGCACTGTGGTTGGGAGGCATCCCATCAGCTGCCGCGGCCACGAAACGCTCGTAAGAGTTGCGGGTGTAGGTAGGGCCAGTTGGGAGGAAGCAGATGCGTGCGGACGTCCGAGGTCGACTGGTGGCCTATCGGACCCCTGCAGATGCGCTGTGGTT
>JAWQFJ010012395.1:0-10328 GCA_034096865.1 Theodoxus fluviatilis
CTATGTATAAAATAAGGGTGTAGAAAGAAAGAAATGCTAAAAATGTTATCACAGATGAAACAACTTTAATCTGGTTACATCATCCTGATGTCTATAAAAATTATATCACAGACTGAGGATTCTGAAAGATCAGACAAGCTAGCATGATTAGAATTACACATCAGCACAAAAACAGGGACCCTCCACCACAACATGCTCAACAGCTAGCCTGCATACTTCAGGATCACTGAATGCGTAAGATAACAATGGTCATTCTGGGACCGGCAGAGGACCATCTGCCCCCTCCCCCCCCCCCCCCCCCCCCCCCCCCCCGGACAGAGAGGAAGAGGTCGGACGCCTTCCACAATCATGCGATACATCTTTTTTAAGTTACATATAACGACACTTTCTGCTTAGCTGATGGAAATAAATATACATAATTTTGTTGCTGATTTTGGGGTTGGCAGCTAGTTGTGAGTTCTCCCTTTGTAAATGCCTGAGTCAAAATGTAAGACTTCATGCTCTACATTGGCAGAAACAGCTACGAAATCTAAAGTGACAAAAGGCCCAGCGTCAACCCCAGCAGCTGTGATGCCTTCTTCTGCGAAACCGCACGTAACAGCATGTACAGCTTCGCTAGCTTCAGACATGGGTAAGTCCTCTCTCTCTCTCTCTCTCTCTCTCTCTCTCTCTCTCTCTCTCTCTCTCTCTCTCTCTCTCTCTCTCTCTTTCTCTCTGTGTGTGTCTCTGTCTGTCTCTCTCGCTCTCTGTCTCTCTCTCTCTGTCTCTCTCTCACTCTCTCTCTCTCTGTTTCTCTCTGTGTGTCTCTTGCTCTGTCTCTCTCTCTATGTCTCTCTCTCTCTCTTTCTCTCTCTCTCTGTCTCTTGCTCTGTCTCTCTCTCTCTATGTCTCTCACTCTCTCTCTCTCTCTCTCTCTGTCTCTCTATGTCTCTGTCTCTGTCTCTCTCTGTCTCTGTCTCTCTCCCTCTCCCTCTCCCTCCCTCTGTCTCTCCCTCCCTCTGTCTCTCCCTCCCTCTCTCTCTCTCTCTCTCTCTCTCTCTCTCTCTCTCTCTCTCTCTCTCTCTCTCTGAAAACATTCAGTTTGGCCTCTTCCTCTGGCTCCTGCTTCTGGTGCTGCAGTTGAGGACAACTGCCATGTTGAGTCATTGGTTTTCCCATTTAGCGTCGCATATACATGTCCAGTCTATATTGACTACACCCCTTGATTGATGGTTTCTAGCCAAAGCGTCGACCTCTGGGGCAACCGCCACAGCTAGAGGTGAGGATTCTCCTCCTGTGGTTCCTCCTGTGATCAAGCAAAAGAAACCAAGAGCTTTTCACCCCAGAAAAAGTGAGTGACTGGCTTGACCAGCCTTGGCTATGATCATTACATAATACTTTTGCTCCATGATAGTATTTCTGTTATTTTGATATCACCACTGGACAACCGGTGCATGCAATATTTATTTGATGAGAGCCATGAACACGATTGTGGAAATACAAAGATCACATCATGGGACATTTAGCAAGTCGCATAGATGATCCTCTTCTCATCTATTGTGACTATATGTGAAAGCAAGCTCACAGCTGACTCGAAAGTTGGTTATCGGGAGAAAAGGGAATCGACTGATAACATTTTGCGGGCTTAACTGCAAACTTTCTTGAAATGTTCAGAGTTATGATATTTTGTTCTTGATGACAATATCGGAAAGACGATCGAACCTCTTCTTCCTCATTCTGACAGAACATTCTCAGTTTACTCGAAAGTTGATTATCAGTTGAGGAGAAATGCGAATGACTGATGAAATGTTGCAGGCGTAGTCAATAACTGCAAACTTTATTCAAACATTCATGGCAATCTTTTTTGTTCTTGTTGACTATGTTGATGACATGTTCCGTTTTCAGGCTGATAAACTCTTCCACACTGTGGTCGATTGCAGCACGGATTGTACATTGCAACGATGGGCACTGTGATAAACTTGCATTGCCTCCCACCATGCCTAGTGAAACAGGTGTCTGTGTGGGCATTCAGGGCATACATGAAGCAACTAACTGGTCCCGTTACGGTGTTGGATGGATGGCAATTTACGGCCTATCAGCCTTTATAGGCTCTGCAAGGCCATGAAGCACGAACATTACAAGAACAGTTTAGAGTAAGTGCTAATCAAGTCGCAATGTCCCTCTTTTATTTGCCTCTTACGAATCGCATGGAGAGACGCGGTGGGTCTATTCTGACCCCCAACCCACTGGGGGCTTGTGACAGTGAGGCAGCATTGGGTTAGAAAGATCTTTAGTGAGTGCAGATTGCGGGGCTGGCTTCAGATTGTCTTGTCATTTTGTCTCCATGAGTGTTATCGAAAACTTCGACAACAAATCATTTGGTGAAATACTTTAGTTGTACTCGTAATCTGTCCTCGTTGCCACATGCTTTGCACATCTGGGTGTGGGCCTACGGTCATTTCTTTGTTGCCACCGATGTCTTCGTCAAAACCGATGGACCACTACCCCAAATAGGCGCTTCAGAGAATCTGTTGCAAAGTATTGATCAGGTGGCTCTTACACGAAGGTGAGGGGTAGAGTGTGATGAGTTTTGAGACATGTGCTTGCATCAGGCAGGTGATAGAGACCATTACAGGGAGTTGAGATGATGTTGGAGTGATAAAAACAGGTAGCCCGATGATCAGTGGATAAATATGTGCGGTTTGAGCACCCATGAATGGGTGGAAAGTCGCAATATAAAAAGAGCACCTTTACCTTTGTGTTAGACAGCTGACGGGCAGCTGAGGTAATAATCCAGAGGCGGGGTTCCCAGGGCGAGGATAAGCTAGCAAAGTTAGTCAAAGGCAATGCAACTGATGCGCGTTTCGGTTTAAAAGGTATGAAAACAAAGGTTCAGAGACAAGAGCTCACGGCGAGCGCTCGCATAACCCAAGCTTTTCTCCGACATGGACCAGTCAGTCCGTGCAGGCGCTCGTCGCAAGCGCTCATTTCAGAACATTTTAAAATACCATTCAGAACGAAAAGCGCCTCAGTGCGGTTGCTTTTGACTAACTTTGCCAGCCTATCCAAGTCCTGGAAATACTGCCTCGTGTGCGGTCCATCTCCCGAGAGCGTCAGAAAGGCAAAGCCGAAACACTAGTAGATGGGGGCTCTTGCTGTATGGACCGTCAGCTGTCCCGCTTCACCCGAAGTTTCTAGTTCTCTCAGGCCCAGACAAGGCGAACCCAATTGCTAGACAAAAATCAACTCAGTCACTTTGAACTCCTCTTGCTTGCCAGTCAACTACCATGGCCCCCGGTACCCAGTGCAGCCTGACCCAGACCACACTCCCCTGGATACCCAGAACATGCGACCGAAGCAACAACAAGCCAGTGAGTCATAGTTTAAAAAGTATTATTGATTCATTTCATCGTTTGTTTGTTTGTTTATTAGCCAAGGCTCATCAATTTCTCAACTGACATTTCTGTTGGTAGTCGGAGGGGGTCTGGGAGATGAATGAGGCTGTACGGCATATCAGCTTTCATAGGCTATGTAAGGCCATTGACTGCAAACATCACGAGAGCCGTTTCAGAATAAATCAAGTCTTCTTTCCCCTTGTAGACTACGGAAGGGCTTAAGGCCACTGATAACGAAAATCATAAAAGCTCATTAGAGAAAGAGCAAGTCCAAAGATAATTATTCACCTTAACAAATCACTTAGGAAGATGTAGTGGGTCTATTCTTACCACCAACCTACAGAAGCTATAACTATGAGGGAGTTTCAAGGTTTTCTTCCAAGGGTTGCGGTGATTAGTAGTGGGACTTTAGGGGTAGGGGTGGGGGATGGGGAAGTGTGAGTTTGGTGGTGATGGTGATAGAGTTGGGGGAGAGATGAGATGGATAGGAAGAATGAATTACAGTACTGAATAAATGAATGGACTGCTTACGGCCTCTCAGCCTTACTCGGCTATGTGAGGCAGGCCATTGAGCACGAATATCACAATAATGAGTTAGAGTGTGAGCAAGTTGAGTCTCCATGTCCCTATTTATTCGCCTCTTACGAGTCGCATAGGGAGATGCGGTGGGTCTATTCTTACCCGCAACCCATAGTAGAGGAGAGGATGTGAATGTATTCATGTAGAAATGAGAGAAATTTTCTTCTGCCACTAGAGGTAACATGGCTGCCTCTTTTGGCTCTCTACATGCCTAACTGAATACCCACCCTCCCATCTTCAAGGTCATGAGTCAGTCTTTTCCCCAGTTCAAATCGCTTGTTCCCCTCGCACGTAGCTCTGCATGCGTGTTTTTGTGTGTGTTTGCAGGAATGATGATTTCCCTCAACGAGTACTTTTGCAGTACAAGACCACCAGATGCCAGCTATACAGAAACCGTTCACTCCTACTGTCGATTTTCGGTGAGAATCTGAGTGAAAAATTCTGAACACACAAATCTTGGATGCAATTAGTGCAGAGCGTGCAGAACATCGAGGTGTGTGCGTGTGTGTGTGTGTGTGTGTGTGTGTGTGTGTGTGTGTGTTGTATATATGCGTGTTTCAGGACTCTTTTCAATGCCGATCGCTCTTTCGACGTGCCATCCATCTTCCGTATTCCTCAGCAACCGTCAAGGCTGAATTGGATGAGTTGCCTACCATCGAAAAATTGAAGAAGGCAACAGAACAGCTGAAACCTTGCAAAGCTGCCGGAGTTGATGGAATCCCGCCTGAGATATGGAAGCATGGCGGTCAAGCTCTATTAGAGAAACTGCACAGCCTATTTGTATGTTGCTGGGAACAGGGCAGGCTTCCTCAAGACCTCCGAGATGCAGTCATCATCACCCTGTACAAGAACAAAGGCGAGAAGTCGGACTGCTCAAACTACCGGGGGATCACCCTGCTCTCCATCGCCGGAAAGATCCTCGCGAGAACCCTGTTGAACAGACTGGCCCCCACCATCGCCCAGGACCATCTCCCAGAGAGCCAATGTGGATTTAAGGCCAACAGGAGCACCACGGACATGTGTTTGTTTTCCGCCAGCTGCAAGAGAAGTGCCGTGAACAAAACAAAGGCCTCTACATCACCTTTGTTGATCTAAGGCCTTCGACACCGTGAACAGGCAGGGAATGTGACTTATTCTTAAACGGTTCGGCTGCCCCCCAAAGTTCCTCAACATCATCATGCAGCTACATAAGGACCAGCACAGACAAGTCAGACTGAACAGTGACCTGTCAGAGCCCTTCCCCATTATCAATGGCGTGAAGCAGGGCTGTGTCCTGGCACCGACCCTCTTCTCCATCTACTTCAGCATGGTGCTCAATCAGGCAATGGACGCCCTTGATGATGGGGACGCGGTGTATGTCAGATACAGGCCAGATGGCAACCTGTTCGACCTCAGGCGCCTGAGAGCCCGCACCAAGACTACAAACCAGGCGATCAGAGACCTCCTCTTCGCAGATGATGCCGCCTTCGTCGCACACTCTGAGAGAGCCTTGCAACAAGTCACATCCTGCTTCGCAGTGGCTGCCCAGCTCTTCGGACTGGAAGTCAGCCTAAAGAAGACGGAGGTCCTCCACAACCTGCCCCCCGAGAAGCATCTCACCCTCTTCACATCTACATTGGGGAAATGGATGGATGGATGGTGATTTACGGCCTATCAGCCTTTGAAGGCTATGTAAGGCCACTAAGCTCGAAAATCACTAGAGCAGTGTGGAGTAAACGCAAATCAAGTAGCGGTGTCCCTAGTCATTCGCCTCTTACGAATCGCGTAGGGAGACGCGGTGTGTAAATTTTTACCCCAAACCCACTGGGGGATACATTGGGGAGACCGAATTACGCTCTGTCAGCCAGTTCACATACCTTTGCTGCAGCATCACGGCAGATGCCAAGATAGACAAGGAAGTGAACGGCAGACTAGCCAAGGCCAGCAGAGCCTTTGTCAGGTTGTATAAGAGAGTGTGGAGCTACAAACACCTCAGAAAGAACACAAAAATCAGTATATACAGAGCCCTTGTCCTCACCACACTCCTGTATGGCTCAGAATCCTGGGTCCTGTACCACCGACACCTGAGGCTCTTGGAACGCTTCCACTAACGCTGTATTCGTACCATCCTGGAGATACACTGGAGCGACTACATCACAAATGTGGAAGTTTTGGAACGGTCTCAACTCACCAGCATAGAGACCATGCTTTTGAGATCTCAGCTGCACTGGGCAGACCATGTTTCCAGAATGGGAAAACCAACGCCTGCCCAAAGTAACACTATTTGGTGAGCTTTCCACTGGTCGACGTGACATAGAGATTCAAAGACTCTCTCAAGAAAGCCCTCATCTCCTGCAACATCGATTCCCGACAGTGGATATCCGTCGCTGCTGACAGAGATGCCTGGCGCCACACCATCAATGAAGCCACAGCAGAGTTGGAGAGCTCCCGCAGGGATACACCGAGGGAGAAGCGCCAGAGAAGAAAAAAAAACAAAGAGGGCGTCATGCTAGACCCTGGCCGGATCTTCCCCTGCGGCCGCTGTGGTCGGGCTTGCCGGGCCCGCATCGGCCTCTACAGCCACCAACGTGTCTGCTGTGGACGTGGACAGCAGCATCGACTCATCTTCGTTCACGAAGCAACGCCATAGATGTGTGTGTGTAGTGTATGTGCGTGTATGGCATGCGTGTGTGGCGTGTTGTGTTTGTAGATTCTTGATAGTAGCAGGATGACAGGGCGTCCTGTTTCACCAAGTGCTGGAGTACGTGGGTGTTGCAGTGCCAATTTTCTACGTATGACCATAACATCTACAGCTCAGTGCACTCAATATCTGAAAACGACAGAGTTATTCCCTGGACATCTGCACCAAAAATGTGACCTGTCTTAGTTTGCGTCTTCTCATGATTTTGTCAGTTTTGAACTTCATTCTGAATATACTTTGAACGATTTTTCCAATTATGAAAGCAGCTTGAAAATCGGACGTTACAGGGTGTTAAAGACTATAACTTAGAATCAACATTTAGAGCAAATGACGTTAGAATGTTTGGAATAAATTAATGAATAAATGGATGGATGGAGTGTACAGCCTATCAGCTTTTATAGGCTGAATAAGACCAAGAAAGTTAAGAAGGCACGATTTAAATGAGAAGTAGTGTGACCAATGCAAAGGGTATTAAAGTGTTGAGTAAGGCTGCGAAAGGATGCATCCATGAGCCAACTTTTGAGTTGGAGTATTCCTCAGGGAGTGGAGATGAATTTTTTGTGTGTGCCTTCTCTTAAATTACGAGTTTGTCGTCAGGTGCCATTGAAGAATAGGCCGAGTGCCCCCAAAACAGGTAGTTAGTTACAAAGAGGTTTAAAAACAGATTGGATTGGATTGGATAGGCTTTACGGCCAATCAGCCTTTGTAGACTATGGAAGACCATTGACCATGAACACCACTTCAGATTGTTGGTGTCAAACAAGTGGTCACGATTTAACTAGTTATTGACCTCTTATCAATCATCCAGGGAGACGTAATATTCTAGCCCCCAACCCACAGGTGGAAGTTTGGAACGGAGCTAGGGGTGATAAGTCGCTAGGTAAAACTGCTACCTTGTTTGGAGATGAATGTTCCTTTTTCATCAGTGACTGGCGTTTCTCTTATAGTGCTCGGGCTGCAAGCTGACCGAGTACAATAATGTGAAGGCCATGTATCACGCGGTCACGCACAAGCCTGATGAAGCCCTACTTGAGAAGATGAATGCTGCTACAGAATGTATGCCTTGCTGTCTTCGCTTTGACCTGCCGTCTCAACTGCAGGATCACATTGCTGAGGTGAGTATGTTACAGTCAAATCGGGAAATCAGGCATTCTCTGAGAATGCCTGAAAGTTTAGGCATTCACGGTAAATCCCTGGTTTGATCAGGCAATACCGGTAATGACTGAAAATTTTCAGGCATTATCAGGAAATGACTAAAAACTACTTGTACAAATTTCCCGTTTTGCCTGACTGTTAGGCATTATCAGGAAATGACTAAAAACTACTTGTACAAATTTCCCGTTTTGCCTGACTGTTAGGCAAAACGAGTTGTTCTGACCTTGTCCCTCCAGGTTTACTGGAGGTCCTACAGACTTTATCCCTCCAGGTTTACTGGAGGTCCTACAGACTTTATCCCTCCAGGTTTACTGGAGGTCCTACAGACTTTATCTGTCTGTGTGTGTGTGTGTGTGTCTGTCTGTCTGTCTGTCCCGTCTCCATGGCCTATATCTCAAAGATTACTGGACGGATTTCCTTGAGATTTTGCACACTGACTGGAAGTTAGGTCCCATTCAATATTATCAAATTTTCAGAATCGAGGTTTGAAAAGAAAGTGACTTTTTTACATTTTGGTGTTTCATTGAAAACGATTCAACAGACTCCATTTTGCAAAATTTGTGACGTGATCATTTGACGTCGTATAACGTGACGTCATTTGCGAGGAGATTTTTGAAGGAGGGGTGAATAGAATAGAATAGAATAGAATTCGTGACGTCATTTGCGAGGACAGAGAATGATTTAGATAGATATGTCCTCAGATGTCTTAGGCCGCAAGGCCTTTATCTGATCTTTTGATCAGTACTTATGGCTACTCTCACTCTCTCTCTGTCTCTCTCTCTGACTCTCTCTCTGTCTCTCTCTCTCTCTCTCTCTCTCTCTCTCTCTCTCTCTCTCTCTCTCTCTCTCTCTCCCACCCACCCTCTTACTCTCATTCTCTCTTCCCTTCCTCCCCTTTTCCCAGCTCCCCTCCCCCCCCCTCTCTCTCACTCTCTCTGTCTCTCTCTCTGTCTCTCTCTCTGTCTCTCTCTCTCTGTCTCTCTCTGTCTCTCTCTGTCTCTCTCTCTGTCTCTGTCTCTCTCTCTGTCTCTCTCTCTCTGTCTCTGTCTCTCTCTCTCGTCTCTCTCTCTCTCTCTCTCTCTCTCTCTCTCTCTCACTCTTACCACATTTGAATATTTTGCCTCAAGGGCTGAATGTAAGTAAGAAAGGCAATACAGTAGTCGCCGCTTATAAAACACGCGGTTAATAAAAACAGCCGTTTTTTAAATACAGTTGGTAAGGTCCGGATTTACTTCGTTACTGATGGACATGTTCAACAAGCAAACGGTTAATAAAAACGCCGCTTATTAAAAACACTTTTGTTCGGTCCCAATGTGTTTTTAATAAGCGGCGACTACTGTACTGCCTAATTCACTACCCTTGTCTCTAAACTCAGACGATTCCAACTGCCTGTTCCGCTTTGACGTAATCTCATGACGTCATCTACGATCTAAGAGAATCGAAGAGACGACAAAGAAAGCAGTATATATAGCAAAGCGCAACCTAGGATCCTCTGACGAGCGTACCTTATCTAACCGATCAAGATAACGCGGGGATAGGGGATAAATCGAGTGTTAAAAAGATAAATCGCCGTTGTGAATAGGGGCCCAGCGAACTAACTGAATGTCGACACAATCACGCGGCACTGTTGTACATTTGCAGTCAACGTAAGATCTCGTACGACGATTTGATTCAAGGCCTAGTGCTAATTGTTTTGATGGTCTGGTCTCAGTGTCACAAAAATATGATGATTTAATCAATCCCTGACCCGGAAATGTTGGGGACAACGACCATTTCAGCGTAATGACATCGAGTCAAACCGAGTTATCTTTCCTACTTCAGCAAAACGCTTCGATATATGTTGAACCTCTACCAGCAGGCGCCAAAATGCGATACTACGAAAAGAATATTGACGTTGATGGGTTAGATCCGTATGAAATACCAAACAGTTCATGCTATCATCCATTTTTCTACAATTTACAGTGCAAAATACGAACCACGAGGGTTTATGACAAGGTCGTTATAAATGCTTCACATACCTACAAGTTTACAATGGCACAGTTGGTAGAGCATTGGGCTCTTGGTCATGCATGACCAGGTTCGATTCTACACTGAAACTTTTTTTCGAGGGGTTGTGGGTTCGAACCCACCTGGTTTTTTGTGTTTGTGTGTGTGTGCGTTTTTTCCTCCTCTTTTCTCGGAGGCTGCGGGTTCGAACCCGATCTTCTTTTTTTCTTCTCCAAAACCTGGAGGTTCAGCGCCAGCGGTTTTTTTCTGTCTGTGTGTGTGTGTGTGTCTGTCTGTCCCGACTCCACGGCCTATATCTCAAAAACTACTGGACGGATTTCCTTGAGATTTTGCACACTGACTGGAAGTTAGGTCCCATTCAATATTATCAAATTTTCAGAATCGAGGTTTGAAAAGAAAGTGACTTTTTTACATTTTGGTGTTTCAATGAAAACGATTCAACAGACTCCATTTTGCAAAATCTGTGACGTTATCATTTGACGTCGAATAAAGTGACGTCATTTGCGAGGAGATTTTCGATCCTATATGCCAGA
>JAWQFJ010012396.1:0-2500 GCA_034096865.1 Theodoxus fluviatilis
TCACGAAGTTGACGACGTCGAACTATTGAAGACATCGTCGCAGGTGTTCGGCACTCAGAAATCGCTATCAGCCAATAGAATGAACCGAACTTCGTAGCGTCAGGCCTGGTTAGCCAAAAATCCTGCTTTAATTAAATATACAGATCATGGAATAAAACGTGTGGCTTTCTTGAGGCTGGTTGCGCTCTCAGTGTTTTATAGACTAGTGTGACAATGACGTCGTGATGAACAACTGCGAACACTTTCACAGGTAGTGTTACCGAGTAATTCTAAAGGCTGAACACGTAACAACATACGACTCGAAACATCGACCAAGGTAGCAAATCTCCATGTGTACCTTGAAAGATTTTTGGCCAGAGGGCTTCATCTAATACTTCACTGGTTCCATAAAATCATAACATAAACACAACGGTCCATTCTCAGTTTCACGGTACAGCTAGAGAGCGAGTGCACAAGGGTCGCATCTATAGTGCGCACAGTACCACTGTTGGTAGGAGGCGAGCGCTGTCTGCTAAGCTGTGCTACGGGAGACGTGCAACCATGCCTACTTCTTGCTGCGTGAAAATGTTTTTCAACAACCAACAAAAAGAAAACATTAAGAGGAGTCAAGCGCTCTTATTACTTTATACCATCAGAGAAAACCAATCTAGGTCCGATTGTGCAAAGGGTGACCGAAGCTACACGAAGAGGATGGAAAAAGAAGATTTGCAGAATAGATCTGACCTTTCGAGACAAACACCCGGCGAGAATCAGCAGACATCTCCCACGAATCCTGCTACGAAGAACGTGTACGCCGATGTTCCGAGTACAACAATTAAATATGTCCATGGCACTCGTTGGCGGAGTGTTCCTCCGGATCAAGTTGGTCCTTCGTCAGCTGGTATGGATGGATGGATGGATGGATGGGTGGATGGATGGAGTTTTACGGCTTATCAGCCTTTGTAGGCTACGTAAGGCCACCGAGGACAAAAAACACTAGAATAGTTCCGAGTCAGCGCAAATCAAGTCACGATGTACCTAGTTATTCGCCTCTTACGAATCGCGATGGATGGATGGATGGACTGAGTTTTACGGCATATCAGCCTTTGTAGGCTATGTAAGGCCATCAAGCACGACAATCGCTAGAATCGAGCAAACGGAAATCAATTCACAATGTACCTAGTTATTCGCCTCTTACGAATCGCGGAGGGAGACGGGGTGGGTCAATTCTAACACACACACACACACACACACATACACACACACTCACTCTAACCCACAGGGAGCGTCAGCTGGTATGGATCGAGCCCGCCGATCACCTCAATTTTGTTGAGGTAAAATCGACAGGCATTGGGCTTGCGAAAGTCAACGTAACGCGTTTTATTCCTCACGGACATTACCTTAGAAAGAAAAATGTATCAACTAACTCTAATTATTTTAGATGTCGGTTTCTTGGCACAGCCATGTCGGAGCAGATAAACAAATAAGAGAAAAGCGAAACGATCACCCGTGCACTGAGTTTTGATGCGTGACCGGGACACTCCCCGCAGTATGTTTTGTTTGCTTTGTATGTAAGGTTTTAGCACTAGCTGTAGGTGTAAAAATGGTCAGTTATTAATATAATTGGTGAATTTAATTGTCATGAAACTTTGTTTTGTCCTTTACTGCCATTTTCTTGTCATAATCTTACACGTTACATTACGCCGAATGCGGGCAAGTTGATCATGCACTCATCGACTCTATGATCGTGAATTTTCTGTTCTCGCCTGACCAGGGAAACGAAATAGTCAATTCAAGCCAGAACTAAACAGTTATCTGCTGCCACTCATTCGAGCTTTACATGAAACATTATATCACACTAGCTCGATCGTCTGCTGGCGTAGTGCCTACGGTTCGATCGTGTTCGTCTGCTAGGTCTAGGTGTGTAGGGTGTGGTTTGTTTACTTCTCTTCTGTGGGTTTTGTGAATTTTCTGTCCTCGACTGACCAGGGAAACGGAATAGTCAATTCAAGCCAGAACTAAACAGTTATCTGCTGCCACTCATTCGAGCTTTACATGAAACATTATATCACACTACCTCGATCGTCTGCTGGCGTAGTGGCTACGGTTCGATCGTGTTCGTCTGCTAGGTATGTACGGTGTGGTTTGTTTACTTCTCTTCTGTGGGTTTTGTGCAGACAGTATATTATGACTATTTTCGATTAGTTTTTTTAATATAAGTAAACTTTTGCATGCTTTAATGCCATCCTTTGCCACGATCTAGCGATAATCACTCCTCAACACAGACCCGAAACACCTCAACATATAGCACCGGAAGTTTTGTAACCTGCCATCAATGGCGCAGCTGCTCATTACCATATGACCCCTAGTGAACTCTTCCCCGGCCATTGTAGGTCAGCGTAGTAAAATGCCTCTCAGCCGAATACAACCAACCGCTATGAGGGGCGGTTGCAGAGACGAATCTGAATGGTTGGGCGGACTCGTATGTAGGCCTACACAGGTCGAGCGCGACAGGCAACAC
>JAWQFJ010012396.1:7500-10000 GCA_034096865.1 Theodoxus fluviatilis
AGACTGGAAAATAGAAGCAGTTCATGCACAGAAACAAAGTCAGCAAAGTTTTGTCACCCTGTTGCATCTCCCCCTGGTGTTTCCGTACAACGTCCTCGTTGTAAATTTTGAATAATGACATAAAAAGTTTACCGATGAACAATACAATTAGTGCTAGAGGTTTGAGGTGACCACTTGTATACAAAAATATATCATAAGACAACATACAAATGTAGAATGGACGCAAAGCCTTGAATTTAGAGAGTACATGCATTATTAGGAGGTAATATGTGCAACCATGGTGTACAACGAAATATCACACGATTAAAATTAATTATTGCTGACTAGAAGGGGTCTTACCCATTCAACTAGAAGACAATCCAAAACATAACACAAAACAAGCAAGAGTTTACATTTCTTCACATCTTCTGGAAGTGGGATTAACCGTTCAACTAGTTGATTGATAGCAACGGGATTAAACATTTCACATTACAAAACGCAGCATAACCAACACAACAACAGATCATGTTATTGATTCTCAATATTCGAAAATAAATCTGAAAGCGAGGACACAGTACGTGGATGTTGTCATGTGAAACACCACTGAAACTTGGATGCATGGTGGTCTGGACATTTCTGTAAAACATTCGTTGTGAAGTGGTTTGAAACATCCAGCGTGAAGCGATAAATATATGTTGCAACGTGAAGGACAACCAAACCTTGAATGGTGGCACGGAGAGTACTTCGAAAGCTCCAGTGTGAAGCAATAAACAAATGTTGCAATGTGAAGCACAACTAAACCTTGAATAATGGTACGGAGGGTTTTGTCGTTGTTGTTGTTGTTGTTGTTGTTGTTTTTAACATTGAGTGTAGCACGGTAAGTGAATAACGTAATGTGAAGCCCTATTAAAAATTGAATGCTGTCACATGTCTGTTTATATATGTATATATTTTTAATACGTGTGACACAATGAGTGAATGTCGTATTGTGAAGCACCACTAATACTTTCATGGTGGCACGAAAACTTTGTTATGCATCCAGTTTGACGCACGACTTGCGATCTCATTCTGTACCAACGCTAGAGAAGCTCGACTTTTTACATGCCACTCATTTTCCAGTGATAATCTTTCCATTCAGGGACATTTTGCCGAGTGGAGCAAAACAAAATCTCTATTTCGCGAGCAAGTGGAGTCCGCCTGAGCCGAGACATACCTCGACCAGACAGCAGTGGAAATCAAAACAGAGATATTGAGAATTAACTGACATTGAATAACGCCAGTGACTCCTCGAAATCATCTCGTCCTCCTCATGAGAAGCCAAAACTCTAACCGAAGGCGGTCGAAATAATACACTGTGTGTGAAAACAATACGTAGGCCTACGTCATGCCCGAGCAATCTGTTTGAAGGTTTGCCAGGATGGTCTATCTGCTCTGCTGATTTCATTGTTGTTTTCTCTGTGTGCCCGTCACCACGGACACTATCCATGCACCCCTGAACAGGAGCTATAGAGCTATGTATTTCCATACCGAAGCCTCCCTAACCCAGTTAGCGAGCTGTGTTCGCACCTCTTCGGGTCATTATGAGACGAAAAAGACAGTGCACACGCACAGAGTATCGACGAAGTAACCATGCACTCGTAGCTGGTCTGGAGCTGGAGGGAGATACCAGACTTGGCGAATCTTTACAAGGAACTATGCCCAGAGTTCTCATGTATCAGAGGCTAACGTCATTCTGACTTGTAGAATCCAATATTTGCAATAACACCAAAGATCCTATGATATTCAATAACACGAACACCCAAAAGCTCGCCGGCAGGAGTTGTAGGTTAGCGTAGTGAAATGCCTCTCAGCCGAAAATAACAACCAACCGCTATGAGTAGGGTCTATGAGGGGAGGTTCCAGAGACGAATCTGGGCTGGGTGGACCCGTTCTGGTTGAGTGCCAAAGGCTATACATATTGCTGGCATGTAAAACGGAATTTCATGTTGGGAAATGGATCAATCGGCTGTCGTTTGAGACACACAAGATTCGCTCCAGACCAGTGTGAAGTATCAGAGGTGAACAAACGACCAACATGGCAGGTTGCGTGAGGCGAGGAACGAAGGTACGGAAAGATTTACCACAAATTGTTGACGTGTGTACTAATAGAGAACAGTTTCCCTTTTCGATCTGCTGCCCTAGAGAAAGGCGAACACGACCTTATTTTGTGTGTGTGTTAGATGTCAGTGTGATATTCAGTTTCGTGTTTTTCGCAGCTCCACTGAAATGCTACGGGTTGCAATATCTCTGATGGAATTCATCTATTGCCCAACACTCGAAGATTACCTTTAAGTACATGGATATAATTAGTATACCACAGTATTCCAAATGCTTTAGATCCAATTAATAAGTCCACTTTTGCGCGCGTAAGGAAAGGTCACAGGGTACTGTAGAAAAATAGAGCACTTCTTCCGTACTTGCTGTTCCTGTGCCATATCATGTCTTTCGAGTGTGCGCTCGTTTCGTGAGGTGTTCTGACTCC
>JAWQFJ010012396.1:12500-15000 GCA_034096865.1 Theodoxus fluviatilis
GCGGGTGCTACAAGAGCAGGCCCCGAAAACGCTAAGACGGCATTCCAGTTGATGAGGGAGGTATGCGATTCTGAACACATGTTGACATGGGCCCATGCCTCACAGGATCTCGCGTCTGTGCAGCGCGGCCCATATTTACCTTCCCCTCGACGACAGCGAGGGTAACATATATCGCACGAGGCCACTTCCTCGATGTCGGCACAAGCAAATAAGAAGGGGGCACGGACGAGCGCGTGCACCGGAACGTGACTGAGTTCGGCTGTTATCCTCGGCGTTTTCACCTTTTTACAATGCAAATTCAATCCACATTGGCTTCGCTGCACCCACCGTGTTGTCAGCAAGTTGGAGTAGCAAACTAGATAACAGGTCGAATGCAAGGCCTGACTACGGCGAGTGACATTATAAACTAGTCTGCAGTCAGCCTTCAAACCAGTTTGAACTGGAATGCAGCAGTTACTCACTGCAGGTCAGGATCGGGTGCATCCGGGCGTGCGCACTTACTGCTGTATCACGTCTTGCAGCCTGCCCGCTGCAGGAAGTGGGCGCGTTTGTTAGGCCTGTGCCTGCTGTTACTACTCAGCTGCGGCAGTCCGGTTGGCCTCGCGTGCCACAGATCCCTGGTGGTCGGAGAAGACCCTACTGGCTCTGCCCTGAGCAGTCTCCTCCCACATGTTAGGGTCGATGTTCAAGGTCTTCAAAGAGTTGCTGCTCCCCCTGGCGCTCCTGGGATCGTTTGCCCTCCTGTAGATCGCCCTAACGGAGACTGGCATGCGAGCTACATGGCCTGCCCAACTTAACTGTGCCTGCATTAGGATGGTGTGGATGCTGGGCAGTCGTGCAAGGACAAGGACCTCAGTGACAGGAAAAACTGTCCCGCCAGCTGGTGGCCAGGTGTTTTCTGAGGCAGACGTTACGAAAGTGATTTAATCTCTCGGCGTGGGGCTGATGCACTGTTTATTTTACACACAAATTTACACACAAACGCACAAGCGCATGCACACACACACACGCACACACACGCACACACACACACACACACATACACGTACACGCGCGCGCGCATGCATGCACTGTTATTCCACTGCCTAGTGGATCCACAGACATGGAAATTAATAAGTTGGGTAAGGGAGACAATTTTGTAAAGCCACCCTTTTACGAGTGACGTGAACCATAGACACTCATTGTGTCTATACGTGAACCGAAAAGGGGTGACATTTCAGGGGGAAGTAACTCAAGTTCCGCGGTTTCTCTCCTACTGCATTTTAACTTCTACTACTCTCTACTCGTACGTTCGCGAAAATCGCTGAAAAGTTCTTTAGTGTTCACTCTTATGGGCACTCTGTGATTCTACATAAGTACATCAAAGAAGTCGCGGTTCGAATACTGAATATTTCAGTTGACTCGAATCAGTCTGCCTTCATTTGTTCTTGGGTTGGAAGTTCGGTCTGTTCATATCGTTTTCCATGTCAGCAGTCGGCATTCTGTACACCTGATGTGTGTGATGAAAAGGTGTAGACGCTTGCGTCAAATGTCTCACGTAACAAAAAGATGCCAGCGTTGAAACATTTGTGTCGACAGCTTGAGCCCGGCTAACAATTGACTCGTGCACTGTTACGACTGTCCTCTGCTTAGCCTCGACGTATACAAGGGTTCTCCTAGCTCATTCTGTGAACCCGAGTTAGTAGTGACTCTGGCACAGTTCGCAATGAATGCGTAATAGACTTGACCCTTCGCATTACAGCATTGCGCCAAAAATAGTTCGTTCTAATACTATTTTTCTCCACTTTTTACAGAAATCATTCAGATGTCAAAACTTGTTTCCATTTCAACACAAACATGTTATTTTATCGAATAAACGCTAGTTTATTGCCTCAACAAGAGTAAGTTAAGAGTTTTGTGCGAAATAGTACTAGAACTACTTTAACGGCGTAGCCTAAGTCAGGGAGCACATCGGCTATCCCACAAGCCTCTCGTGTGACCTCCATTTGCTTGCATATCGGACGAAAACCTTCCATCACGTAATGTCAACTGGGCTAGAGACACTTTCGCCGGTAGGCGAAGTCTCTAGTGAACTAGATTGCTCCTAGCTTACACCAGGAGAGTCGAAATTCCGTACAAGAGTAAAACGAATGGGAGCAAATACTCCATCGAGTGTGTGTGTGTGTGTGTGTGTGTGTGTGTGTGTGTGTGTGTGTGTGTGTGTGTGTGTGTGGTGTGTTTGTGTGTGTGTATGTGTGTATATATGTGTGTGTGCATGTATGTGTGTGTGTTTGTGTGTGTGTGTGTGAACCTCAGGAACACTCGCATGAGCATGCAACAACAAGGGCCATCCCCATGTGATCAAAGACATGGAATTTTGTAATAATCAAAAGTGGGACACCGGTTTCGTAGGTACACATTTAAAGAGCAACAAGAACTGTACAGTAACACCACGAGTAAACCGCCAAGTGTCAATACTCACAGCATTCTAGTTCACTAGAGACTTCGCCTACCGGCGAAA
>JAWQFJ010012396.1:22500-25245 GCA_034096865.1 Theodoxus fluviatilis
AGAAAGAGACAGAGACAGACAGAGAGACAGAGAGAAAGACAGCGAGAAAGACAAAGAGAAAGACAGAGAGAGAACAACAAAGAGAGAGAGAGTGTGTGTGAGAGAGAGAGAGAGGGAGAGAGAGGGTGTGCTCGCGACGGTAAATGTGGGACCGACCTCCTTCTTCCTTCTTAGCAGGCTGTTATGACGCAGGACAATTCGGTACGGTAGATCTTCATCCCTCCAGGTTTACTGGAGGTCCTACAGACTTTATCCCTCCAGGTTTACTGGAGGTCCTACAGACTTTATCCCTCCAGGTTTACTGGAGGTCCTACAGACTTTATCTGTCTGTCTGTGTGTGTGTGTGTGTGTGTGTGTGTGTGTGTGTGTGTGTGTGTCTGTCTGTCTGTCCCGTCTCCACGGCTTATATCTCAAAAACTACTGGACGGATTTCCTTGAGATTTTGCACACTAACTGGAAGTTAGGTCCGATTGAATGTATCAAATTTTCAGAATCAAGGTTTGAAGAGAAAGTGGTTTTTTAAGGTCGTATAATCGAAGCACCTCTCTAAAAATTATTGAAATGACAATTGACGAAATAGCCAAATTTGACGTCATTAATAACGTTACGTCATTTGCAAGTACAATTTCGATCCTATGCCAGGAGAAGAATTTCCAAACACCTGGGGAGGTAGGCAATTTGATGCAATGGCGAAATTCCAACATGTGCGACGTCATCAATAACGTGACGTCATTTGCGAGGACAGTTTATAGGAGAATTAATTTAGATAGATAGATGTCCTCAGATGTCTTAGGCCGCGAGGCCTTTATCTGATCTTTTGATCAGTACTTATGGCTACTCTCACTCTCTCTCTGTCTCTCTCTCTGTCTCTCTCTCTGTCTCTCTCTCTCTCTCTCTCTGTCTCTCTCTCTCTGTCTCTCTCTCTCTCTCTCTCTCTCTCTCTCTCTCTCTCTCTCTCTCTCACAGTACATGTAGTCTTTGAACATCGTGTCAATCTGTTTTTGAAGCTGTTTAATGATGAACACTGAATTTGAGAACACTGGTAAAGGAGAAAGAATTATATCTGTGTGTCGACTCTCTGTCTCTACATTTCAATTGACGTAACAGCAGAAATTATGGGTAACCTTTTACACAGTTTTAGATCGAAATCGAGTCCTTCGTATGTTGAACGTCTACGTTGAATAAATACTTTTTGTCTGCATTTCTCGTACTGGCACAACTTGGTGACTTAAAGAAGTCGCTCCACTCCACGTCTACGAGATCATTGTACAATTTGTAAGCCTATATTAGGTCACCACGAATTCTTCTTCTCCTCACTCAATAGTACATGTACTACCAACTACCAAGTTGAAGTTCTGTTCGTGTGGCCTAGTGGCAGTGAATCGATAATAAACTTACCTGAAATAGACCTTGAGTATCCTAAAATGTACAAGACCACTCAAATTTCATGAACTATCATCCATTTTCCTACAATTGTGTAGTACAATCGTTTTAGCGTTTTTAATCGACCCCAATACGACCTATCGCGATTTTGTCCTTTCATATCATGGTCGAAACTTCGCTGGCTTCGCGGATCGCTTTAGCCTATTTTGACAGCTTCGTATACAATCATCACTCTGAGGCAGCGCGAAATTTACCGAAGTCGACCAAAAAACTCGCATTCATACAAATAATGAACCAATTCGAGTTTCTTTCTCAAATTATTCAGACTTTGTCCGATTATCCCTCCAGGTTTACTGGAGGTCCTACAGACTTTATCTGTCTGTCTGTCTGTGTGTGTGTGTGTGTGTGTGTCTGTCTGTCCCGTCTCCACGGCTTATATCTCAAAAACTACTGGACGGATTTCCTTGAGATTTTGCACACTAACTGGAAGTTAGGTCCGATTGAATGTATCAAATTTTCAGAATCGAGGTTTGAAGAGAAAGTGGTTTTTTAAGGTCGTATAATCGAAGCACCTCTCTAAAAATTATTGAAATGACAATTGACGGAATAGCCAAATTTGACGTCATTAATAACGTTACGTCATTTGCAAGTACAATTTCGATCCTATATGCCAGGAGAAGAATTTCGAAACACCTGGGGAGGTAGGCAATTTGATGGAATGGCGAAATTCCAACATGTGCGACGTCATCAATAACGTGACGTCATTTGCGAGGACAGTTTATAGGAGAATTAATTTAGATAGATAGATATGTCCTCAGATGTCTTAGGCCGCGAGGCCTTTATCTGATCTTTTGATCAGTACTTATGGCTACTCTCACTCTCTCTCTGTCTCTCTCTCTGTCTCTCTCTCTCTGTCTCTCTGTCTCTCTGTCTCTCTCTCTCTGTCTCTCTCTCTCTCTCTCTCTCTCTCTCTCGATCTCTCTCCCACCCACCCTCTTACTCTCATTCTCTCTTCCCTTCCTCCCCTTTTCCCAGCTCCCCTCCCCCCCTCTCTCTCTCTCTCACTCTCTCTCTCTCTCTCTCTCTCTCTCTGTGTCTCTCTCTCTCTGTCTCTCTCTGTCTCTCTCTCTCTCTGTCTCTCTTTGTCTCTCTCTGTCTGTCTCTCTCTCTCTCTCTCTCTCTCTCTCTCTCTCTCTCTCTCTCTCTCTCTCTTACCACATTTGAATATTTTGCCTCAAGGGCTGAATGTAACTAAGAAAGGCAATACTGCCTAATTCACTACCCTTGTAAAATAAAGTTCGTTCGTTCGTTCTGTCTGTCCTGACTTAAGCGCAACAACTTGGTACTGGTAGTTTGTTGGCT
>JAWQFJ010012397.1:0-12500 GCA_034096865.1 Theodoxus fluviatilis
TTCATCATTATCAACCATAACCACTATTTCAGTATTTGTATTAACTTTTAAAACAGGCATTTCTTACATCACACGGGGGGGGGGGGGGGGGGGGAAAGAGAGACCACTCACTGCTTGGAGAAGTCCAGTCCCATCTCGCCCACTGCCACCACGCGAGGGTGCCGCACAATCTCAGCCAGGTTCTGCTCCAGCACTGGGTCAAAGCCTGAAGCCTGCTTGGGGTGGCAGCCAAAGGCCAGCCACACGTTGCTCTCCTGTGCCAGACGCAGCCACAGCCCCACTGCAAACAAAACAGTCACGTAATGATGACAATGTCTCACTACAGTGACCACAGACTTCTGATGACCAGTGGCTATAATTGCATTTCCAGTCTAAAGTAAAGAAGAAACAGAGTATTTTGGAGATCAATAAGCTGTCATGAATGTTACTGAATCTTGCTTTTTGTATACATGTGTGTGTACATGGTTGTGCGTGTGAAACCTCATGTGGATGTCACTACACTTCTTTGCCACAATAAATAGCACAGCAACATCCTTGCTGAATTTCGATGGCAGCAGAGAAAACATTGCCACAAATAACATTCATGCCAAATAAAGTCTTATGTGTATACGTAGTTTTCTGCCCTGAGAATTTACCAATAACAATAAAAGTGCATGCTCTGTTAAATTTAAAATGCTTTCTGGGGTGCTTTTTTAAAGGATTGAGTTTCCATCAAACTGTTCAATGCAGCATAATCTTAGAGCAAGCAGTAATACACAGGATGTATCCGTCTTTACCTTTAGGGTTGAAGCTGGAGGGGTTGCAGAAGATGGAAATGCATCCTTCAAAGTTGGAAGGCATGGAGTCCCTGTTGCGCTGGCAGAAATTCCAGAAGGATCCTTGAAAAGGCTCTCTGCTGAAGATGAAGTCCAGGTGGCAGTGGGAGTCCACAAAGCTCACAGTGTATCTCTGGCATCGCCTCTGAAGGTCACTGCAAAAAGTCTTCCACCGCAAGGAAGTCTCTGGCTCCACCTCCCCCATCTCCACTGTTGAGTTGTTGCTGTGAGTCAGATCTGAGCTGTTGAGGGGTTCGTTGCTACTCTTCTGATCCAGGCTTTGCATTGCCATGGACTGCTGCCTCCAGGAGCCGGGCATGTAGCATGGAGTCCTGGAGCTGTGGCCAGGGGAAGGCTGTGGCATCCTGCAGCCTGGCAGTCTCATTGCAGCAGTCACTCCCGGCATCCTATGGCCCGCACCTCTGGAGTGAGGGGAGGATGCA
Organism: Theodoxus fluviatilis; assembly: GCA_034096865.1. Taxonomy (NCBI): domain Eukaryota; kingdom Metazoa; phylum Mollusca; class Gastropoda; order Cycloneritida; family Neritidae; genus Theodoxus; species Theodoxus fluviatilis. The sequence goes on from JAWQFJ010012397.1 coordinate 1,259, forward strand.
AAGACTGATGGTCTGGGAGGAGTTGCATACACGCTACCCCAAGTCCCAGGGACGGGCAGAAACCAGGCAGGTGCAGGGGTCTTCAACACATCTCCCGTTTTGTTTCCTTCCCCATGTCCTCTTGGGCTATGCTGCTGCTGCTGCTGCTGCCAGGCTTTTGGGGTGTAGCAACAGTCTTCCTTGTCAGAGGGAGGGCTCCACTTGTCCTGCCTGGGCTCTCGGCGAGGAAGGTGGCTGGGCAGCCCCTCCCCCTCTGACATTTGTGACGGGGGCCGCTTCCTCCCAGGTCGGGGCCCCTGAGTGGTGTCCAGCGCTGCATGGGCAAGAGGGGCTGAGCAGCCGCAGGCATCCAATGAAGACCGTTTCACGCAGTAGCAAGGCTGGGCTAGCTGAGACTGAGTGCCACCTGAAGCACCTGGTGATGCTGTGTGGTCGTGCCTGAGAGTGCTGTCAGGGGCAGGGTGACTGGGGACTCTGTGATGCACATGAGTGCTGCTCCGTACATCTTCTAAAGAGCTGTTGTTGCTATGGACTGCACTTGTGTTCAATGCCCTTGCATCTTCTCTGTCGGACATGTCTGATGAAGGAAATACATTGCAAGAAATGGAGGGGAAAATTTAAACACTTGTCCTAGTCAATATCTTGCAGACTGAAAAGAGGGCCTTCGAAGCATGAAAACCCTCACCCATGCCAGCTATTACACTTTTGGTAACATTATCTGCTTGAATCAAGCTACCAAGTACAAATGCAGACATTGATTCAACATCCAATTATAGTTCTTAACCCAGAACCAAAACCCTGTACAGCATATAGAATGTCTCTGGGCCTCGGGCAAAAACCAAACCATCAAATGATCAACCTTCCAGTTAATGTCTAGTGCTCTGACCACTTTGCTCCTGAGGTCTGTCACAAATATGGTCTTCACCGCGAGTTTATACAGACTTTGTCAAATACATGGTACTTGTAACATTTCCTCTAGACCAAAAAAAAGAAAAAAGAAAAAAAGTTGGGGTTAAGGTAGCATGCCCCCAAAAATTGAGCCTGAACTGAATTAAAAAAATATATTTTAAAGTAGAAGAGGCCAAATTGAACATAAACCATACAATCTGTCACTGAAAATGCTTTAGAAAGCTTAAAAAGTGGATTCCCCGAGTTCTTATAGTATAGGGAAGCTGGGATGACATGCATTTCGTTTATTGTCAATTTATTTCATTTTTTGCATAATTGAAAAAGAGTTTAGGGTTGGCAGTAAAAAATATCAGCTAGTTGGGTTACCGTAACCACAACATCCCACCCCCTATTATACAAAGATATACAATATCCTCACCTGTCTGACATCTTCCAGTGGGATACCTCTCTCCAAAGCCAGTCAGCCAGTCAGGATATGTCTGTTGCTGCCTTGAAAGCTTGGGCATGGGCAATGGGTTGCATGGTGGAGGTGTCCCTGGATGAAACTGTTCAGCCTCGGGGTTCCTAGAGAGAGTTGGGCTGTGACGTGACCACTCTGTGTGCTGACTTGCCGTGTGTGACCACTCTGTCCGAGGATTCATGCCTGGTATGGGGCCATGCCGCCACCATTCAGACTGTGGGGTGTCCCACGGAACACACTTCTTTCTGATGAGCATGTCCAGCCCGGACTCATTGGGGACAACCTGGAAGTTGACAACATTGATGGACGAGGACTGGCTCCTCTGCGGCTGGAGGCAAGCCTTCACTTGCCACAGCAGGTTATTCACCTCCGCCTCGGCCTGGCAGCCCTCTAGAGTGAAGCTCCAGGTGGAAGGATGTTGCACTGGAGAAACTTTGTGGGGGTAGAGGTGGTGGACCTGATGAGCTCGTTGAGGTCCAGAAGGGCCAGGTGAAGGCCTGCAGGTCCTGGGCAGCTCGGAACTTGCACCATCCTGCCAGGGGCTGAAGGGCTGGCTGGAGCCAGGGTTCCTATCCCAGTGACGGGGACGTAGAGTCTGGTGCAGGAACAGAGGTCTGGGGAAGCTGCTGCATGTCTGCCTCCAGTCAAGATCCAGATCTTCCTGGGAACCTGTGTCTAGACTCCTTTCACCCTCTGTGTCTACGCTGTATCCTGAAGTAGATGCACAGTCCACAAAGGATTCGTAAGCCAACCCAGCTGGTCGAAGGTTCAGGGTCTCCTGGGTGGTACTGTCCCTCATCTCTGCTCTCTTGCTCTGCCTCCAGCTATCACATTCCCCATCAACTGAAGTTGTGCTGTGTAGAGTCTGAGTTCTGACACTTTTTGGTTGCTTTAGATTTGAGTTCCGATTGGTGGATGTGGCAGAACTTGAAGACTTTCTATATAGACAGAAGTCTCCAGAATGTTTGAAGGGATGATTCCTGGCACTTTTCAAAGGGGACTGAGACTGGGCATCTCCACTGTCTGAAAAGATACCGAGTGGAGGATCGACGTAGTCATCCCCTGAGCTGATCTCATTTTCTGCATAGTTTTGAGGCGTTTCAGGGTGACGAGTCTGAACAGCTTTTCCACAGTGCTGCCTGCAATTGGGCTGTTCAAAATTGAAGCCTCCAGATATCGTTTCATGACTGACAGATGTTTCTTCATGGTTTGTCGAGCATTTTGGCAGAGATGGCGGATGCAGCTTGAAGGTGTGAGAAGCACCATTTGCATCCTGTAGATCAGTAGTTCTTGGTGGAGAACTTGACATCCAAGAGGCAATACAATGGGGCTGGCAGCCATCGTCATTGTCAGTGATGCCTTCCCTTCCAGTTCTAAAATTCTCCAGATGAGTTTCAGCATGAACTCCAACAGTTGGAGCACATTTCTTGATCCCAGATGGAGACTGCCACAATAGGTCCTCATCATGCTGTGAGAGTTTTCTGGTGCAAGTCTGGTGGAAATGAGATGTGCCACCATGATTCTGGGAGGCAATACTTTTGGGTGAAGCATTCCTAGATGACCTAGGAAGGCCTTGGTTCTGTGACAACTTATTTCCAGGGACACCTGAGCCAGCTCCCTGCAAAAACCTCATTTCTTTCTCATGAGCCTCTCTGAAGGAAACTGCTTGTAAAGACTGACTGGAAGAGCTTGAGGTCACCCGTTTATCCTGTTGTACAACTTGCTGTCTTCTCCCTCTTCCTCTGGACAGTGAGGCCAACACTTCCTCTGGAAATGAAGGTGGATCACCACACACCTCCATATTGGTGCACACATTGGCAAAACTTTCCTTTTCTAATGGTTCAGCAGGAAAACTTTCCCTTTCACAGTAAGATGTACTGTTCCTCACTTCTAGACTAGGGGCCTGAGGCTCCACCTCAGTCGGTCCATCAGACCCTAACATTGAGCAGGAGAAGGATGGAGTTTGGGTTGAGTTGGCAAAAGCAGAGGCATGCTGGGTTTCAGCATCTGTGCAGATTTCATAAGTCTCAAAAGTTCCAGTGGTAATTGATGCTGGCACCACCATTTTGGGCCACACAGGTTTTCTGTCAGTGCAGCTGGCTTGATTTGGGACAGGGTCTCTGTTTTGCCTCCTGGCCGCCATGACTGCTCCATGTCCATCGTGCTGATGGACTGCCAAGGCTGGGGTCTCTAAGTCACTTCTCGTGTGGGTATCAGAGAACTGATGTGAAGTAGCTTGACCTCTGCTATGCTGATCATGGCTCTGGTCCCATTTGACACCTGATGAAGAGTCTATGGCTTGCAAAGGCTGTGATGACTTTCCAATCACTTTCATGGCTTTTACTTTGCAACTGGGGTTATCTTCTCCTCTTTCAGCAGTTCTGCCAGAATAAGTTTGATCCTGAACTCTACTGATGGGTCCACCATCAGCCTGGATGGTCGCTGGTGGCTTTGACTGCTTTTCATCATTTAGGCATCCATGTTCCCCTGCAGCCTGGAAACTGCTTGCTTCAGTCACCAACCTGCCAGAGCGCTGGGCCATCCCTCCACCTAGTTGGCAAGCCAACCCTGGTTGCAGAGGTTCCTCCCAAGAGTCATCTGTAGAAAGGAAGCAAGTTGACTGAGTTGAGGCAGAAGGTGAAGGAAACTGACTGTCATCCTCTTGGACTCTACACCTGCCTGGATAGGGGACATCTACTGTGTGTGGTATTCCTCTGCCACACGAGGAACCAGTTTTTTTGCTTTCAATGAGTGTATCACTCTTGCTCTGGGCAGGAAACCCTTCAAAAGACCCACTTGTACCAGAATACTGATCATAAACTGCACTGCGGGACACAGACTTGCTGCATGAGACTAAGCCAGGTTTGAACAGTGATTTACTGGCATGACTGGCACCCTCACCGTCAAGATTGTTTTCCCTGCACCTGGGCACATTGTCAGCACTGGCCTCTTCTATGCAACACAACCCAGCATCTTCATTCATACATCCATCTCTCATAGCATTGGGTGCCATGCTGGATGAAGCCTTGCAAACCTGGCTCTGGCTGATCTCATCATTCCATATCATAGCTTCATGGTCATGAGGATCTTCAGGCATATGGCCATTTTTTACTTGTCTCTCTTCAGTCATCGAGTTGGAACTGATCCCTTTGGGTGCTAACTCCATGGAGGGACTATCTGTGGCGTCTCTGTGAAGGGCAGCACCATGGTCAACACTCCTGGGAGGACTAGCCACTTGATATCGAAGCATGGTGAATCCTGGGGGCAGCTCGTGCATTCTGTAGTCCTGGGAGGTCAGCATCACATCCTCCCGAGTCAAAACTTTGATGTTGGACACTTCAGAGGATGTAGAGCTCCAGTTCCTCTCACACATGATGGATTCCTTGTCTGGATTGGAAACTTTCTCAGCCGTCTTCCTGGACTGCTGTACTGTTGCATTCTCACAACCAAACTTTTCAATCTGGTTGCACTTCTGATTTTCATACTTATTCTGGGACTCTGCATTATTCATTTTCATTTCACTGTTTACTTGCATGCTATCATGTTCTTGCAGACTTATGCTCCCACTTTTAGAAGATTGTGTGTCTGTACAATGCAACGACACAGCATCTTGCCCATGTCCCTTTTCCGAGGCTGCACTTGGGGAACCTATTTGCAGTTTCCTTGAGAAATTGACATCAGTTCCATTACTACTGCCAGCATTCACTCTGCCCAACTTCTCTTTATTCATAGATGAATTTGCTGAGCCACTGTCCAGGCCAAACCAAGACCTCTGCTGAGGCAACTGTTGTCGATTTCCCTGCCTATGGCCTTGGCCACTGTCTTGCCTTTCATGACTCCAGCGAGCAAAACGAGGAGGGCAGTTGGGTCTCTGGCCCAACTCAGCAGAAGGCTTTCTGGGTCCTAACTGTGAGACAGGTTGAGACTTGGACAGCCCCTGCCTCTGCCCAGCTTGACAGTTCCCCGAGTCGGTTGTTGATGCTACAGCTACTACCTTGTTATCAACATTTCTGAGAGAGGGTACAACACCGTCCATCCTTTGTTGACTTGATCTCTCTTTCTCCACATCACTTCTTTCCAAAGATGTGGTTGACAAGGATGAACACTGGCTGATGTTTTTGCCTCCAAATCTGTATTTCCTGCTTTTTTGCTTGTGGTTTTTTTTGGTCTTACCCTCACTTGCACGTCTTTCTTCAGAAGTATTGCTTGAGCAAGCCTGAAACTTCTGTTCCCCTGACCAACCTGTTTGTTTGCCTTCCCTCCTGTCAGTCATTTTCCCTCTTTCATGTCCTGGGTTTCTTTGAGAAGAATTATTGCTTGCTGTGTTGATGCCCGTCAATTCAGAGAATTTATCTGCAGTGTTCGCATGTGCCTTTCCATTTCTTTCACAATTTTTCAAGGAAGGCAGTCTTCCACTTCCAGATTTAGCTGAGGCACTGTTTGCACCTGGTAGCCAACCATTTCCTCTTACGCTTGAAGCAGCTTGTTGCTGCTGACAGCATCTTGAACCCTGTGCACCACAAGATATCTCCAAACTTTGATAACTCAAGGAAGGTGAACTCTGACAGGGATTGACTTTTGCATTATTCCCATGAGAAGAGTCACCACCAGAAGGCTGCACCACTGAGGAGCACCCTCTATCACTGCTTGACTTTCCTACGGGGCGCCAGGGGACACTCAAACCAGGTTTCTGGGGCTGACTGCCTTCATAACTGCCTCTTCCAAGTCCAACAGAGTTGGCAGAACCTTGTTCTGCATTCTGCTGCTCTCGTCCAAAGTGTCTACTCCTCCCTCTAGGGCCTCTGGTAAGACGTGGTCGCCCATATCTAGTCTCAGTCACTAATGTGTACTCTTGACTTAGGCTACTCCTTGCATGATCCATCTCCTGCCTTAGATCACCTTCGCCGCTTCCACTGTTTTGTCCCCCGGGTGGATTAGAAATGCCAACAGTGTCCCAGCTTTCGGCAGCACTATCACTCAATTTCTCTCCCAAGCTCTCCTTTGCAACCCCTTTGCTCTGCAACTGCCTGGCTATACCCGTTTTTTTAATTGATGTTTTCTTCCCAGTGCTACACTGGTTTTCAGGAGAGGGACCAGAAAGATGTTCTTGGGCAAATCTGTCATTAGGTTTCCCATCCGGATCACTCTGGCCCTGCTGGGAAGAACAATCACCATTACTTTTTAAATGGCTCATCTTTGAGTCCTTATTTTCTGAAACGCTATGTTCAGATTCTTTATCCTGTGTGGTGTCAGGCGACAGTCTCCTCTCCTCGGGGCTCCTTGTCTCAATGCCTTGGATGGACTGCTGAAATATTCGTGCACTTCCCAAACTTTTGTGCTTCCTAATGCGGCCTGAGGGCTGCTGCATTGTCCTCAGTAAAGTTTCATTGCTGTGGAAAAAAAGAAGAAAGGCCACTGACACTGACATGGTTTACTCATAAACCTGCATGGGAAATGCCAAGTTCACTGCACCAGCTTTCTCTGAGCATGCTTAAAATTATCTATGTAATTTAATGACAAGTACCTACAACTACAGACTGACCTGCAACTGCACATATGAAAGCAGAAATATACAGTACAACAAGACTATTCCAGTTATAACTGTTCAATACAGGGCAGACATTCCTTGATTTGCCCAGTTTACAAGACAAAGCAGATAAACACTGTGCAGTTATGTAAGGTTATCAAACTATCACTGGCCCTTGAAGTAGTAGTTATTCTAAATGCACCCATTTCCAGTCTTCTGCGCATTTAGCTATTTTCATATTGAATCCAATCCAAAAGGTACTTATGTACCTTTCTCTTTCTCTTTGAATGACCAATGAAATGAGGAAATGGATGCCTTGAGGTCATGTGGCCAGTGTATTCTAACAGCAAGTCTTTGCTAACAGCTGACTTGGCAAGTGTGGAACTTACACCGGACCCAAGAGCATTCTAGCTTTCTCTTCTTGCTAATTCCCCCTGTGGGTTCGGAGTAAGAATTGACCCACCATGTCTCCCTACACGATGCGTAAGAGGCCAATAACTAGGGACACTGACTTGATTTGCATTTAAACTGTTCTAGTGATTTTTGTGCTAAATGGCCTTATATAGCCTACAAAGGCCATAAAACACCATCCATCTTCGTGCTAATGAACCTGACAGGCTGACAAATTTCTATTAGGTTCCACTCTACTTCACACACACACACACACACACACAATCACACACACAAACGCACACACACACACACCATAAAGGGAAAAGTTGTGGTTGATTTCAGATTTGACAGGGCCAAAAAAAGTGAAGGGGTCAGTTGGTAGGCCTGGCATTTTAAGGAGACTGGACTGAGACTGCCCACACATGTGTAAGTGTGTTTATTTTAAAAAAAGCCATGTATACAGCAGATGCATCTGAACATACATTTTTTTCATGGAAAGTGCTAAAAAAAGAAAAACCACAAAAAAACTTAAATAGTGCTCATACTCATAGGGAAGATGGAACAGCACACACTTTATTGGTTATCTTTGCTTCCTGCCCCCCTCCCCCCAAGTTTAGGGTTGGCAGGGGGAGGGAGAGAAAACAATTTCCTTATTTGTGAGATTTTTTTGCCTTAGCGCAGCTAATGGCTCTGCACCTCCTTACTGTTATGCTTGCTTTCCTCTTCCTGAATGGCCAGAGCAAACCAAGATGCATCAAAAGAACTGTAATCTATAAATATTACTTATGTTTCCTACCAAACGTAGGCACATTTGGCTTTAGTCTGGGGATATGAAATTAAGGAAAGTTTTTTTTGTTTAAATTTGAACAGCAACATAGACTGTTTATAGTGCTAGTGCCTGATAACCAGTAAAATGTGTACAAGATTTGTATCTGCAAGTATCTTTAATTTAATTATTGATATTTTGATTTAAATAATTATAAACAAAGATAAACGTTCACACTTAAAGTGCAAATTTAATAATCTTTTCTTAAGTTAATAAAAGAATGATAAAAATCAATAATGAATGACTAGATGGATAGAATTAGAAGGACATAAAATATAAATATTTAAATTTCATCAGCATTACATTTATTTACATATGCTACAGACTGTCATGAGAGAATATACAAATTGTATCCCCTTCATACCAGAGCAGCTATGCCTGCATGAAGGTCCAAGAGTACTCTCCCTTAGTTCTGCATGGGGTGAAGGTGGAGGCACACTGGAGATGGATGGATAGTGTTTTATGGCCCATCAGCCTTTGTAGGCTATTTAAGGAGATTAAACGCAAATCAAAACACGGTGTCCCTAGTTATTCACTTCTTACGAATTGCGTAGGGAGACGCGGTGGGTCAATTCTTACCCCGAACCCACAGGGGGAGCACACTGGAGAGAAGGTAGACGTGTGTTGACTCTTAGCCTGGTATTCCATCTGATATTCAAATGCATGGAAAATCACATGCAATTCACTGCTAAGACTGATTCCATTTCATAAAGTTTCTGTAACCTTGTTGTGAGATTGGGGGAAAATACAGTTTTTGGTTGAAATAAGGAGAGAGAAAAAAGACAGAAAAAATGTGTGGTTTAAGCAAGGTTAAATAAAAGAAAAAGTCAATAGGTTGGCCTGAACTCTTTTTATTTATTGAAGGGGCCAGAATGAACATAAACCAAACTTTCTTTCACTGAAAACGCTTTAAAAAAACCCTCAAATAGTGAATCCTCTGAGTGATCATAGGGCAGGGAAGATGAGACAGCATGCAGTTAATTGTTTACTGTCAAATTCTTTCTTTCCTTTTTTATATATACTCAGGCCAGGGTCGGCAGAAAAAAGGGTCGATCAGGTTACTGTAACCATAACTTGTGTGTGTTCTAAATGGATAGACACGCCTAAATTCCTGGGTAATGTAGATTGTGAAGTAACTGAGGAATATCTTCGTTAGGCATCATGTGCCTTTGCCACCTTGCTGATAATCAACACGAAAAGCACAGGCTCGCTACTATTACTAAAGAGGAATGTTTATATTGTTTCTTGCATATTATCCGATTTACTATTTCTCGGAGACCTCCAGTTCAAAGTTATATGTTGAGCAATATCTGAATATGCCCTGCCAAAATGAAATACTAGTGAACTTATAGAACCAACAATGCTAGAACGGGTCGACAGCACTCAAAGACTCCTAGTCCTCCATGAATTGACCGAGGTCCTACAAGTACGGAAACAGTATACAGACCAGTAAGCTCTACCGATGACAGTGTAAACGTTTTGTCCTTTGAGCAGTATGGCTGGGATAGGAATTTTGATGATACATCGACATCGCTTACAGAGTTAGTCACATTATCAAGAAACTCGAACTGCAGAGACTTTATTTGTACAGTACTACAGCACTCCCAATTTTTTGGCGACTGATAGGCCTAAAACTAAGTGATTTATATACTAGCATTTGGAATCGAGCCGTACTTAGTTTCAAATTACTCCATGTGCAAAAGATACACATTGAAACAGAAAGAGATGGATGCTTGCACACTGAGTACTGTAGTACTACGAGTACTGTAAGTCTGTAGTACTAGTGCCTGTAGTGGTACGCATGAAAACTCGAAGGCGCGGGAAGCAGCAGATTGTGGTCATTAGGCCTACCATTTGTTGCCGATTTCACGTGGTAAACTCAACAGGTCACAGAAGTAACAACAATGAATTTATCTCTGAACAAGAAAAAAGACAAAATGCTTAAAGAAATAAACACCTGAACAGTGATTTGTGTGACTGTTCAAAGTACTTACCGTTGGAATCTGAGCGTCCACTTTCACGGCCCACATCATGCCGACATGGACGCAATCACCAATGGCAATGCAGTTGATGAGTTGTAACCGCTTTCCAGTGAGGACGAAGTGGTGCAATGAAAAAATGCGCTAACTAACGTTTGATAACCATAACTGCATCAAAATGTCACCCGGCGATACTAGTACTTCCATCATTTCAGGATGGCGATGCGTAAAGCAATGCACGCAGCTACTTTCGCTCACTTTGATCCCCACCCCTGCCCGCTGATGACAGAACGTGCCCTCTAGCGGGATAGATAAATCTAGTTAAATGGGAGGGCTGTCTTTACGCCATTGCAACAAAGATTATAGGTTACACCTTTGATTGCAATATTGATACATGGAGATAATTAATAAGATGGTACAAATGCAATGGTAGAAGTATACTAGTGAAATATTGTTGTTGTAGAAGTGCGTAGCAGTCATGACGATGATGACGACGACGACGATGACAATGCGAATGCCGATGATGATGAAGTAACCCCAGTCGTAATAGACGGGTAGGGGTCGCTATTGCGGAGGGCAGCTCTTGCAGGATTTTTTTTAAACAAAAGTTCTGAGCCCATTTTGATTCTTTTGTCTTAAAACGCCAAAGAAAACACCTTTTTTGTTACTTTTTTTTTCGAAACTTATACATTTTTTCGTTTTTTTTTTCTATTGCGGGGGGCCGCTATTGCGAGATCTTTTCGGTCAAAAGTTCTTCAGGCCATTTTGATTCTTTTGTCCTAAAACGCCTAAAAAAATAAAATATGTGTTACTTTTTTTGGAAAAAACAGAAATTTTTTCGGGTTTTATCAATAACGGGTGAAGCTTTATATTCTAACTCCATCCCACATTTGACTCTCAACGGGTGGTCCCTACGCCCTGACTCCACGGCCCGAAGCTGATGTTGGACACAAACATGACAAAAAGTAACGCGTCCGGGTTTAGGTGAAACTCCCCGGATAGGCTAAGTCAGTCAGGCAGGGTGGCGGGTGCGGCATAGGCTGAGCGCTATCGGTAAAACCCGAAAAAATGTTTTTTTTTTTAAAGTAACAACTATTTTATGTTGGTTTTTTTGGCGTTTTAGGACAAAAGAATCAAAATGGCTTGAA
>JAWQFJ010012397.1:17500-47500 GCA_034096865.1 Theodoxus fluviatilis
CTAAAGTTGATGCACAGACTCAGCTGATCTTGTAATACGGAGCCAAGACATGGGGAGTTAGTCATTGCGAAAGTATTGAAACTGTACACCTGCATGCAATCCAGTCATTACTAAATGTGTCATCTCAAACACCCAACCTAACGTGTTATGGTGATATACATTTTGGACGTTTCCCTTTGTACATCAATGCTGTACCACGCAGCGTTAAGTATTGGCTTAAAATCCTTAGAATGGGTAACGATAGACTTCCAAGACAAGTCTATCAAATGATGCTTAACCAACTACAACATTATACAACATGGGCTTTGAAGATGAAATATATTTCATATGCATTTGATTTTGAAAATATTTGAAAAGGTCAGAACGTTGATAATGAACATGTGTTGGTAAAACAAGTCGGAGACAGAATGATTGAGAGGTTTTGCCTGCAATTGGAAAAGGATTTGTGAAGCAGTGGCAGGTATTCTTTTTACAGGAAAATAAAAGGTGAGTGTTCTGCAGAAAGGTAAGTGCATTGTATAGACAGAAAAGTGTTCAGGAATGTATTTATCAGATTTCGAATGGGTATATCCGAGCTGTACATCCAGAAACTTAGATACACAAAAGACGCTTATGTAACCCTTTGTCGATAGTGTAGTGAGGAAGATGAAGACGAACACCACTTTGTATGTGTTTGTTCTGCTTTGCAGGACCTACGTGAACATTATTTGTCAGTTCATGTTGAACAAAAAGGTCAAAATTCAGAAAAGACTCGTCTGAGTAATGACAGCGAGATTAGAACCACACCCACTGGTATAATCATATCTGTTAAGCTATTCAACGCAGTTCTTACACTATAACTTTACCTGAAAGCAACGACTTTTATTTTGATTAACGTCGGTATGACTTGATTAATTCATATCACTGTCACAGATATCGCACCCGCTGTGAAAGTGTTTGCTGTTACTGTTAGCCTATAGACCTATGTATGCCATTGAAATAGGCCGGGGGCCTCTTAAAAAACCATTCCTTCGTTCTTTCTCCCTCTCCCCCCGCCCCCCTCCCCCCTCCCCCCCCCCTCTCTCTCCCTCCTGCCCCCCCCCCCCCCCCTCCACCTCTCCCTTGCATGCATGTTTGCATGTACCTGTACACACATGCACGTGCACACATTCATGCACGAATACCCGCACGCTTGCGAAGTCTCGCAGGCTTGTGCTCTATTTCTCTTCTTCGACCGTAGCGTTAAGTACCCTCAGTTCAGCGCTACCCAAACGACAAAAAGATATAATTATCTTTCCTGGTCGGCAGCCCTGCTGGCAGACCCAAACGTCCTTATCAGCGTGGGATGCATTGCTTAATCTATATAATCATTGGTTCTCTGCCGTCCCAGACACATTCGATCTGAGCGAAAGGAAATCTATATTGGATGGAACTTTGATCGATTCAGGCCGCCTCTTTGCTGAAATTCTAAAGGACTGTGCGCTGTCGAACGCTCCAGCAAATCGCTTCCATTTCTGCCTGAATGACGTTGAAAACTTCCTGTATTTGCACCCACTGAGCGCCACCGCTCAGTGATTTCACCCACAACCAGAAGCAAGGCATTTACATAAAATAATAATTGGTTCCAGCGGGGCGCTATGACTTCACAGTGCCATGCACAGAGTGCTTTTCAGCCATAAAGCAATCTCTGACGACTGGCCCGAAGTTTATGACCACATCCTGCGGTTTTACTGCAAGATATGTAAAATGGCACGTTCTCTTGCTGTGCTGCGACGCAAATCCTCCCTGTCGCTGTCAACATCATTTCACGTCCACGCTTTTAGTCGATGTCGGTCCATCGTCATCGTCCGGAAGACTTGTCGCTGGTAAGAACGACAATGGAAGCTACATATATCCACAGCAAGGGTCTTTGCAAGAAGAAGTAAATGTGGAGACAGTTTCAGTAAAGCGTCTCCTGTCTAGGAATGCTAACTTTCTTTTGCCTCTCTTTCCACTACACCCACCCCTCCCCCCACTCCCGACCTCCACCCCATTTCTTTTTCTCCTGCATGATGCGACTTCGCACATATTTCATCAGCTACCAGTACTATACATTAATCCACAATGACACTCAGACACATTACACACACACACACACACACACGCATGCACACACAGACACACACATACACACATGCATGTACACTCACACGGACAAACACACGCACGCATGTAGGGATGCACGTACGCAGGAGTGCACGCAAACACACACACACACACACACACAAATACACAGATACACACACAAACACACAGACACACTAACACACACACACACACATGCGCCGTCACACAACCACACACCTCCCCGTACACATACACACACACTTACATGTACACCCATGTACACCCACAAACACATATTCAAAGACGCAAGCTCACAAGAAACCTTGCAATTGCAACAACTGAATTTAAGGGGTTTCTGTGCAAACTAGACTTGTTGAAAGACGCTCCAACACGAGAGCAGCACATAATAATTATTGTGTGCCATTACTGGTTGGAATTTGCATCAGTGAAGAGCACGCAATGTAAATTTTGGTTGGTCCCGGTAGGGTAGTATTGAAATTTGCAAGGTTGGTAAAGGTGTTTCTTATTTGAATGTCTTTATGTTTGTATTTTTCAGGTGGATCGTACTATGGGATGTTTTTCCTCTTCAGAATCCCAGTGTCAACCTTGGGCTACTTGATACCTGCCACGTGTGAAGCTATATACGAAGCCTTGAAAGGAGAACACTTGAAGGTACAACTCTAATGAATAAAATAACAAAGCACATACGTTTCTCTGTAAATGTACTAAAGCACCACAGGCTGCTGTGGAAAATTTAGCGCCATGTCAAAAAATGTGAAAATCGAAATTAATTTTTATTATATCTTTATTATTTCTGTAAATGTACAAAAGCACCACTGGCTGTTGAAAAATTTAGTGCCATGTCAAACAATGTGAAAATCGAAAAGAATTTGTATTATCTTGATTTAATAATATCATTGTTATTATGCAATCAAATTAATTGTATGTGCTCACCGTAGTTGTCCGTTCCCTACTGTTTATATTTGTGTATGATTGTTTTCATTTGTATGTTTTCAGACCCCAACGACAGTAGCTGAATGGAAAGTGGTTCAGGCCAAGTTTCAGCAGAAGTGGAACTTCCCCCAATGCTTGGGTGCTTTGGATGGGAAACATGTCCGCATCAAGTGCCCTCGAAATGGTGGCTCGGGGTATTTTAACTACATGCGGTACCACAGCCTGGTGCTGTTCGCCATTGTGGATGCAACGTACAAGTTCCTCTACCATGAAGTTGGGGCTGAGGGACGGGTTGGTGATGCCACCGTGTGGAACTCATCTGACTTCAAGAGATGCCTGGAGAAAGGATTGTGGAACACACCTCCACCACTTGTCACGCCACGCACCAACACAGCCATCCCAAGCCTCATCGTGGCAGATTCTGCGTTTGCGCTGTCACCTGTACTGATGAAGCCCTATCCTGACCGTGACGTGACACGTTCCCGACGCATCTTCAACTACAGGCTCAGCAGAGCTCGGCGGATTGTGGAAAACGCCTTTGGCATTTTAGCCAGTCGATTCCGCATATATCAGAACACCATCGTCCAGGAACCACCATCAGCAAAGAAGTTTGTGCTGGCATCACTTGCCTTGCACAACTTCCTACGCGACTGCAACGATCAGATGTACTGTGGTCCAGGTTACTGTGACAATGAACAGGGTGTTGACCATGTCCGCATACCTGGCCAGTGGAGAGAAGCTGGCCAGGCACATCTGAATGGGTTGCAAAATGTCCAGGGAGGGCCACACCATCAGCATGCTGCAGGGGCAGAGGTGAGAGAAGCTCTGATGGACTACTTCATGCACGATGGCGCTGTACCATGGCAAAATACCAGAGCCTACGACTGCTGAAATGTTAACTCATTTGTTGTGTATCTAGCGCTTTACTCTAAGTCTGCCCCACAAGGCAAGTGGTGCTATTTGAAGGAATGTGCTATTGACAGGGTTGTATCAGAATGTCGCTGAGCAAAGTGCCATCTTCACCAATACACTTGAATAGTTGATCGATTTGCTGCATGTATTGTGGTTTATTGGTTTATTCATTGCTGCATGTTGGGATGTTATCTGATGCCGACTAGTTAATTCACTTATATAGTGTATGTTATAGGGGAGTGTGTGTGTGTGTGTGTGTGTGTGCACATGTTGTATATATGTTTGATTAATTCATTGCAGCATTTTTTGTATGAGGACAAAAAACTATCTTGTGGACAATAAACTATCTTGTATAGCTTGTACAGTGTACATATATTCATCATCAGTTTCTGTACTGTACATTGACAAGTGTATGAACAATCTCAAACATCTGTATTCAGATGTGTGTTGCAATAAGTTTGATTCTCAGTCGGATAGATACCATTGTCTTCATGTATTATTGCAATTACGGTACAAAAAAGCAGTCAAGTTGGAATGATTAGCTCTCTTGGTTTCAAGTCTTGATTTTAAGACATAGTTACTTTGACTTTGGTTGTGGAAAAGTTGTTGACAAGAATTAAACAAGAAGGGCAAAGACCATACGACTCACATGCTTGACCTTGACCTTTGCATGACCTTGACCTTCAGGTGACCTTCAAGGTCAAGGTCAAACAACTACACCTAGCAATGACATCATATAATAAGAAATGCTTTACACGTTTTTCCTACCAAAATACATGTGACCTTGACCCAAGGTCAAGGTCATCCAAGGTCATGCAACACAAAGCTGTTAATTCAAGACATAGGAACAACAATGGTGCTTATTGGCACTTTCTACCATGAGATATGGTCACTTTTAGTGGTTCACTACCCCATTTTGGTCACATTTCATAAGGGTCAAAGTGACCTTGACCTTGATGATATGCGACCAAATGTGTCTCATGATGAAAGTATAACTTGTTCCCCACATAATTATTAAGTTTGAAACAGTTATCTTCTATAGTTCAGGGTCAAGGTCACTTCAAAATATGTATACAATTCAACTTTAAAGAGCTCCTTGACCTTGACCTTGAAGCAAGGTCAACCAAACTGGTACCAAAAGATAGGGCTTACTTTGCCCTATATACCATATATATGTGAGGTATCCAATCTCAAAAACTTCAGAGAAAATTGATAAAATGTGAAAAATGGCTGTTTTTTAGACAACATTTATGGCCCCTGCGACCTTGACCTTGAAGCAAGGTCAAGTCACTATGTATGTTTTTTGAGGCCTTGTCATCATACAACATCATGCCAAATTGGGTGTTAATAGACTTAATAGTCACCGAGAAAAATCCAACGTTAAAGTTTTTAACCCGGACGGACAAAACGGGTGAGTACATAGACTCACTTTTGCTTCGCATGTGAGTCAAAAAGTGTACTGTGTGGACTCAAAATAAAAGTGTTGTCTCTGAAGGTTGTTTCAGTTGAGAATTACAGAATGAGAGAATAAAAGAAACAGAAAGAGTCTCTTATCACAGTTAAAACCTTGGAGATAAAACAACTAAACAAATTTGAGTGAACTGATGTTTATTTTGGTTCACCAATATGAATTATGCACAAGAGCACATGCTCACATCCACCTGCTCAAAATTGTTTTCTGTCTCTCTCTCTCTCTTGCTTCACCCAGCTACGATCAATCTTTTTCATGATACAATGTAATGCAAAATGAAGTACGTGTAAGACTAATGAATTGCCTTTGTTCCTTTTGTCTTTTATAAGTCTGCCATCGTGTTTTATGTTTTAATCTAGATAGTTAGTAGCAATAAAGGGTAAAGAAATTGTGAATGTTGTTCCTACTATTCAAGAACCTCCACCCTCCTTTCCTTCTCCCTGTTCTCAATCTACTCTTCCCCGATCACCACCACCAAATACCCCACCACATCCACTATCCCATTAAATTTTTTGGTGTTGTCGGCAGGATATGAAAATATCAGAATGTCGAACAATCATTCAAGACAATCACACAGAAACAAAACTTAGTAGAAATGCAAAGAAAATGGAGTATGTGGATTACATTGATTACACTTACAACCTCTAGACTAGAAAATCAAGCATAAATGCCATCCTCCGTAATGTAATAGTCGAGGCATTTAAAGAAAATTCAACAGTTTAAGTTGTGTTATTATATACAAAAGGGAAAAGCCCACATTGAACTGGTAATACTTGTTGTTGGAACTGAACATGAGGTGGTGATGCTAACATTCCAAATGACAACAGTGAATGGGTACTCATTTGCCTATAGAACTGGGCCCGTATTCACAACGGCGATTTATATTTTTAACACTCGATTTATCCCCTAGCCCCGCGTTATCTTGATCGGTTAGATAAGGTACGCTCGTCAGAGGATCTAGGTTGCGCTTTGCTATATATACTGGTTTCCAGCCAAGGGAGAGCGGAACAGGCAGTTGGAATCGTCTGAGTTTAGAGATAAATCGGAGTTAAAATAAATCGCCGTTGTGAATATGGGCCCAGCAGTGTAACTAGACAACCCCTGACAACCCAGCCCAAATGATAGAGTATCCCTGGGGAATAACATCTACAAATTAAACACCCAATAGTCCATGAGTAATCATATCATGAGTATTACCCAGGAGCATTATCTGAGTTACTGAATCACCTGATCCAGTGTAAGGCGACCAAGCACACGTATAGACCATAACATTGCTCCACCAAGGCATTCTGACATACCATTATCAATTTACTGGTAGTGATGGGCACGTGAACACAGCAAAAGACTGCCAGAACTAAATTCCAAAATAGTAATAGTATAGAACTATCTCAACTACATGGAAACATTGCCTTCTCCAAATCCTCTGGTCCCTAACTCTGGAATCTCATGCCAACATACTAACCCTACTTCTGGGTCAAATGTAAGTTTCCATTAATCACAGTCACAAGGGGAGTGGTACATGAATACACAGCTTTGACAACATTATGCATAAAATCATAGTAAGTACAAACAAGAACATCAGTAATAACATGAGATAATGCACACACCTCATGAAAGGCTAGGCCATCCGATCCTCAATTGACCTCTTGTTCAGGAATACTTCAGCACCCATTCGTCACACACATGTTTCATTACAGCTGAAGTACAGAGTAAAATCTTGACAGCACACAGTCACACCAAGACTAAATTTATTCCAAGAAACCAACCAAAAGGATGGAGGAATGCGAGAAGTATTTCACTTAACCCGCATGGAGAAGAGTAAGATAGTCTCACGACAACACAGAGGACAATGAAAGCCGGTTCTAACAGAACTAGATTCTTAACTGCCAACTATGAAAGCAACTAGAAAACAATAATATTTCATGAAAGTTGGGAAAGGAAACTTCTCTCTCTTCCTCTGACTCAGATTGGTTAAAAATCCCCCGGTCAGCCTCATCATTAATTACAATAACTACTAGAAAATTACAAAACAATAGATTTTCCAACTTACCCCATCCACATGGTCAGTTTAATGATGTCATGAATGACATCAGAAGGAAAAGTGCATTGATTGCAAAGAACACAAAGAGAAGAAAAGAGATCCTCATCCAAAAAAAGCCCTGGCAAGCACTATCCTGAGATTGCTGCAGTTTATGAAATACACAGGCCTAGGTAACGTTCCGTGCAGAGTTGTTTGCCCTTGTTAGAGAGATTCCATGGACTGGTTGTTTATAACACAATCCCACATTGTGTAATGTTATCAACACCCTGCTTTTCTGTTTTGTCAGCATTAGAAGTTTCACTATATAACATGACTAACCAAAACACACACCCCTCTCCCCCCTCCCCCAAAGTGACAAGCACTGCCAAAACAGTTCATTTATCTTATTGTATTATTTTGTTGCATCATGGCAAAGACATTCACAAAGATTCAGACCAATCGGTGCATATATGCTATTTTATTCAATTTTTTCCTATGCTTTCAACAGAAATAGGACTAAAATTAAAAAGTGTTATCATTTTTACTGTTTACTCCACAAGTAACAAACTTTGCATGTGCATGCGTCTTGGTGCACTCTAGTATCCCACAGTGTGTCATTAACCCATTAATGCCCAATTTTTTTTCCAAAATGAAAGTTAGCCGATATTATGTATAATTAACTACAATGAACATGTGCTGGTATAATTTGGATTAAAACTTTGAAATTTCTCATCTAGATAATAAAATGTAGACGTCTCAAAAATGGGACAGTGGGCATGAAAGGGTACAGGTTTTCTTTTATTCAAAGGGTGAACACAAAAACATAAATGCTGAAGCAAATTAACATTTATTGAAACAAAATGTTATTCTTCTGGTGAAAACAAACAAGATACAACAAAATATCGTTTATCTAGGCAATAATGGTTTTTGGCATCTCCAGAAAACTGCAAAATCACAGCTGTAAACAAGAAACGAACGCACAAAAAAGACAGGCAAAAGACATTTTGTTTTCTTTTGCTTCAAACTCTCAAGTCCTTTATTTTGCTTGTTCTTTGCCATGTCCAACTGTTATCATGTAAGAGTTCTTTGCCACGTCCAACCATCATCATGGGCGCGTTTTTTGCCATGTGCAACTGTCATCATGGGGGAGTTCTTTGCCATGTCCAACTGTCATCATGGGGGAGTTCTTTGCCAAGTCCAACTGTCATCATGGGGGTGGGTGGGTGGTTATTTGCCATGCCCAACTGTCATGTGAGAGTTCTTTGCCACGTGTAGCTGTCATCATGGGTGAGTTCGGCTTCAAGTGTGTCACAGAATATGGTACTGCTGGAAGCATTTGTCATGCAGACCATCTTTGCACGTGGCACAGCGACCATGGTCTTCTTGCCACATGATCCACACCTCAGTTGTGTAGGCCAGCTTTGTACCAGATGGTCATCACCATAAATCCTGACCTCTGACGAGACACGATCGTCAAGAGACTTGAATCCTCTTGGACGACCAGGTCCTGCATGACCAGCGCGGGGAAGGTAGACCCTGACAACGCCCGTGCGAATGGCCAGAAGGTCTAAAGGATTGTCTTTAGTTGCATCTGTGCTCCTGTAGAGGTGCCAGGCTTGTTGGATGCCGAGGTCCAGACAGTATGAAACAAGAAGGGCAAAGCCCATACGACTCACATGCTTGACCTTGACCTTTATATGACCTTGACCTTCAGGTGACCTTCAAGGTCAAGGTCAAACAACTAAACCTACCAATGACATCATACACTAAGAAATGCTTTACACATTTTTCCTACCAAAATACATGTGACCTTGACCCAAGGTCAAGGTCATCCAAGGTCATGCAACACAAAGCTGTTCATTCAAGACATAGGAAGCACAATGGTGCTTATTGGTACTTTCTACCATGAGATATGGTCACTTTTAGTGGTTCACTACCCCATTTTGGTCACATTTCATAAGGGTCAAAGTGACCTTGACCTTGATGATATGTGACCAAATGTGTCTCATGATGAAAGTATAACATGTGCCCCACATAATTATTAAGTTTGAAACAGTTATCTTCCATAGTTCAGGGTCAAGGTCACTTCAAAATATGTATACAATCCAACTTTGAAGAGCTCCTGTGACCTTGACCTTGAAGCAAGGTCAACCAAACTGGTATCAAAAGATAGGGCTTGCTTTGACCTATATACCACTTGTAGCTAAGGTCGCCATTCTCAATAACGTGGGAGAAAATTGGGAAAATGTGAAAAATGACTGTTTTTGAGACCACATTTATGGCTCCTGTGACCTTGACCTTGAAGCAAGGTCAAGTCACTATGTATGTTTTTTGAGGCCTTGTCATCATACACCATCATGCCACATTTGGTGTTGATAGACTTAATAGTCTCCGAGAAAAATCCAACGTTTAAGTTTTTTACGGACGGACGGACGGACGCCCGGACGGACGGACGGACGGACGACACGGCTCAGTACATACTCACTTTTGCTTCGCATGTGAGTCAAAAATGGCCACCACCATTTCTTGCAGCGAATGACTGTTCTGTACTTTCCCACATTCTGGTCTGTGCGGTCTACACCGCTCATAGTGCGGTTGTAGTGGCGGATCATGAAGGGCTGAGGAATGGTGACTTGCTTTGACTCGGCCCTGGACCATCTCTTTGCTGTCTGAATTGGATGCACTCCAACCTTGCTTGACACAACATTTACAATGTTGTTGTCGTTCCAGCGCACAACGGTCAGACCAGTCTTTGGGTCTGTTGCATGGTCAGAGGTTCCTCTTGCAGTCTTCTTCATCTCTGTCACGTCTCTCACAGGGCAGTTCTCAATGCGATTTGAACGTATTGTTCCAGTGCAAGCGATGTTCTTCTCTGTCAGCATGAACAGGTTGTCGAAAGTGAGATGATAGGAGTGGCCCTCTTCTTGTTGCAGCTCTGCAATCAGATCGACCACAACTGATCCTCCCATCCCAAGGCCTGGGTATTCAGCTTGGCATCCTCTTGCTCCTTGATAGGGCTCAAACTGGACTACGTAGCCCAGAGCTGACTGCTCAGCATCCAGATCTTGTAGCCAAACCTGATTGGTTTGCCTCGTATGAACTGCTTGCAGCTGTGCCTTCCAAAGTATTTCACCATCACTGTTGCGGTAGTTTCATATCAGTTACAACGCACATCTGGATGCCACTGACAAGATGAGCAAAGTTCGACCATTGCTGACGCATCTGAACGAGAAGTGTTTGGCCTACTCCAAAGCTGTTTAGACACAAGATCTCAGTATTGATGAGTTGTGACAGTAGCAGGAGCATGCAGCTGATTCCGGTTCAGGTTAGAGATAATTCCCTCGTCCTCTTCATCTGCAGTGTCCTCATCAGTATATTCATTTAGTGGAGGTGGTTCAATAAAGATGTCATCAAAGTCACTTTCATCTTCCAGCATTGACACGACTTCATGAACCGTAAAAACACTTAAAAAAAGCAGAAAATAGGATATATGTAGTATTAGCAAAAACCCCTCCCCGTTAGTGCCCACTGTCCCATTTTTGGGACGGCATCTCTAACACACACAGCTCAGAACACAATCAACTTATCATCAAACTGAAAAACACGTATTCAGATAACGATCTAATCTCCAATTTTTGTTCTTAGTATTATACATAAAAGTTTTTTGTAAAGAAATGACATCTTTACGTTTTTCTGCATGCCATGTTGATCCTGCGGACACCAGATTTTTTTGCAAATGGCGGCTCCGACTGCTAAGGTAAATGGAGAGTACTTCAAGAAAAACAAGAAGGGCAAAGCCCATATGACTCACATGCTTGACATTGACATGACCTTGACCTTCAGGTGACCTTCAAGGTCAAGGTCAAACAACTAAACCTACCAATGACATCATACACGAAGAAATGCTTTACACATTTTTCCTACCAAAATACATGTGACCTTGACCCAAGGTCAAGGTCATCCAAGGTCATGCAACACAAAGCTGTTAATTCAAGACATAGGAAGCACAATGGTGCTTATTGGCACTTTCTACCATGAGATATGGTCACTTTTAGTGGTTCACTACCCCATTTTGGTCACATTTCATAAGGGTCAAAGTGACCTTGACCTTGATGATATGTGACCAAATGTGTCTCATGATGAAAGTATAACATGTGCCCCACATAATTATTAAGTTTGAAACAGTTATCTTCCATAGTTCAGGGTCAAGGTCACTTCAAAATATGTATACAATCCAACTTTGAAGAGCTCCTGTGACCTTGACCTTGAAGCAAGGTCAACCAAACTGGTATCAAAAGATAGGGCTTGCTTTGACCTATATACCACTTGTAGCTAAGGTCGCCATTCTCAATAACGTGGGAGAAAATTGGGAAAATGTGAAAAATGACTGTTTTTGAGACCACATTTATGGCTCCTGTGACCTTGACCTTGAAGCAAGGTCAAGTCACTATGTATATTTTTTGAGGCCTTGTCATCATACACCATCATGCCACATTTGGTGTTGATAGACTTAATAGTCTCCGAGAAAAATCCAACGTTTAAGTTTTTTACGGACGCCCGCCCGGACGGACGGACGACACGGCTCAGTACATACTCACTTTTGCTTCGCATGTGAGTCAAAAATAATGTCTGGATGTAGGTGATGTCCCCTGATTAACACGCAGCAGCTGAGGCACAGTAACACAAATGCTTCAGATACTCATTAAAACATGTTGCGTCCCAAAAATGGGACGGTGGGCAATAATGGGTTTAAAAAAAAGAAGTGGCACTGACCAAATTGAGAAACTACCTCAGTTCAGTATCTGTGTCAGTATTACCATAACTGATCTGATTCCCCTCACTCAGATTTAGTTCTAACCTTTCCCCCCTCCTTCAAAGCTCTTGCCAGCCTCCCACGCTTCTTTGATGTCTATCGTGGTGCAGCTACAGCTTTAATTCACAGTACATTTCACAACCCAAATATCATCCTGTGCAACACAGCCTGGAGTGGTTATTCTTCTTCCTTTCCTTTAGAACATTCGTGATTTTTAGTTGGTGTTTTACGGCCTATCAGCCTTTGTAGGCTATGTAAGGCCATTAAGCACGAACATCTTTTGAACAGTTTTGAGTAAAATGCTAATCAAGTCACGGTGTCCCTAGTTATTCGCCTCATACAAATCGTGTAGGGAGACACGGTGGGTCAATTCTTACCCTGAACTCACAGGGGTAGAGCAATAGTGATAAATTTGTCATAGAGCCAATCTGAATCGTCACACTTGATGTTTGGGCTGTCGGCAGCACCAGCCAAAACTGCCAGATAAGCAACTACTGCCTGCTGGGCTTGCATCGTCTGCCATGCCGACATGATCAAGACTGTATACATGGCTCTCTACCATTAGCTAAACAATATTTTTGGACTAATCACAATAGATTTTTCATGAGTAGAGGTTGTTAGGTCGTGCGAATGAATATAATCAAAGAAGTGATGGAATGCTCTTGCTTCGTGGTGTAAACATTGCAGTTTCCCAGCTATAAACAAGAACAAGAAGGGCAAAGCCCATACGACTCACATGCTTGACCTTGACCTTTATATGACCTTGACCTTCAGGTGACCTTCAAGGTCAAACAACTAAACCTACCAATGACATCATACACGAAGAAATGCTTTACACATTTTCCCTACCAAAATACATGTGACCTTGACCCAAGGTCAAGGTCATCCAAGGTCATGCAACACAAAGCTGTTAATTCAAGACATAGGAAGCACAATGGTGCTTATTGGCACTTTCTACCATGAGATATAGTCACTTTTAGTGGTTCACTACCCCATTTTGGTCACATTTCATAAGGGTCAAAGTGACCTTGACCTTGATGATATGTGACCAAATGTGTCTCATGATGAAAGTATAACATGTGCCCCACATAATGATTAAGTTTGAAACAGTTATCTTCCATAGTTGAGGGTCAAGGTCACTTCAAAATATGTATACAATCCAACTTTGAAGAGCTCCTGTGACCTTGACGCAAGGTCAACCAAACTGGTATCAAAAGATAGGGCTTGCTTTGACCTATATACCACTTGTAGCTAAGGTCGCCATTCTCAATAACGTGGGAGAAAATTGGGAAAATGTGAAAAATGACTGTTTTTGAGACCACATTTATGGCTCCTGTGACCTTGACGCAAGGTCAAGTCACTATGTATATTTTTTGAGGCCTTGTCATCATACACCATCATGCCACATTTGGTGTTGATAGACTTAATAGTCTCCGAGAAAAATCCAACGTTTAAGTTTTTTACGGACGCCCGCCCGCCCGGACGGACGACACGGCTCAGTACATAGACTCACTTTTGCTTCGCATGTGAGTCAAAAACACATATTTAGCAGAAAACGTGTTATTTCAATCCTTAACATTTTGTTGCTTGATTTCACCTATGCAGACCATACGAAGCTGTAAACGATAGTACTTCATTGTGGAGCGGAGGGGGCGTGGCATCCATTTTGACTTCGTCTAGGTTGACAAATTCGGTAAAAATAACTTCTGTCCAACTAGACCACTGTGGGATCATACGGTTTTACTTCCAAATGGATAATCTCTTAATATCGAACATTAAAAACGAATACAGAGTAGCAGATGGAATGAAATGAACCATTCAAGAAAACTGACCAGGTCGGTTCTAGCAATCACAGAACTGGAGTAGAACCGATCAGGTCAGTTCCTGACACTTGCATGGTTAAGGTGCTGATCTTGCTGCACAGACATGGATCCAACTTTAATGTAAAGCAGCACTGCTGCCATCTAAGGCCACCTGCTGAAGCATGCCCTCTGGCCTTGAAGCCACACAGCTGACCTACTGTGGAACAGGATGATTATGGAACATTGACATCTACTACCATCCAATCACAACACAAAGAAGACAGAAAGTTTGTTACTTTATTGATACACATGAAATGCAAAGAAACCTGTTAAAAATGAAATAAAACCTTGATTCTAAACGAAATGATGGATGGAGCATGGATGTCAGTGCATGCCGATGGTTTTCCATTCATACAGACAGGTGACTGCAGAGGCGGCCAAATACAGCAAAAGCATCAAGGTTCTGTACACTATGTGGCCTTCTGGGAGCCCTTCTTGCCGATCAGAGACTTGTGGATGTGAGGGATGACACCTGGGGAAGACAGATGTTCAGTGCACTTAATAAATTGGCAATATACTCAATTCCTATTACCTTCAAATGGCCTCCACCATTCAACAGATTTCATTTCAACTGCATGTGCACACTTTAATTATGAAATTGATTAGTTCTACAGGGTCATGGTTTTAAGTTACTTATAAAACTTTTTACATCTCATTCAACCATCAAGACGGATTACAAAAATTTCATAAGAATTTCATTGGAAAAGTTTCAAGCTTTACTTCATTTTGAGCTCTAAGTCATTGGTAAATGAGGATGAAGCTCTAGTTACTGCCATTAACCACTTCCTAACACATGAAATAGGTCTAGCTCATGTAATGTAAGCCAACACATACCACCACCAGCTATTGTTGCCTTGATGAGAGAGTCCAACTCCTCGTCTCCACGGATGGCCAGCTGCAAGTGACGGGGTGTGATACGCTTCACCTTCAGATCCTTACTAGCGTTTCCAGCCAACTCGAGCACCTGAAACAAGACATCAAAGATCAGTTTCCATGACTTATCATTCCGTCTAAGGCTGCCCTCCTATAAAATCTGGCACATGACATACACAACATTTGAACACTATCCAGCAAAGAAAAATTCTACTAGGTGACAATTTACTTATCAAGATACTACGGGCAACACTGAATATTTCTAAGTATTTCATGAAAGAGGCAAAAAAAAAATATGGCAGTATTAATGGCCATACCTTAGAGAAAAGACTGGTACATAAAAAACTCATATATGAACTTGTGACAGAAAACAATATCTCAAAAGACCTTCAAAGACTGCTTCCTGGTGTAACATGCTACACCTGTAAAAACACCACCACCTCATGGGAGGACAGACCTGCTTACTGTACCTGCACCAAAATTAATCTCTCCTCCATAATAAGTACATAAGCAGGTGTACAAATGTTTCTGGGTTATTCTCTGAAGTTGTGTGCCATGTGTGGGTCCCCATTTGAAAACAATAATATACTTTACATTTTCCATATTTTGCTAAGAATTGACGTTGTTTGTAATAAAAAATGATTAAAAAGATAATCTGAGAGCTTTTTGTGTTGATTTATTCATTGCTTTGTTTGTAATTAAATAAAATGTGTGCAATAATGTTCGAAAATGGCGGCTGCGTTTGTGACATCGCTTGACGTATTTATATCAAGAGGCTGGATGCAGTGTATTTTAAACGTGTAAACAACTTCTAAAAAGTTGAAACAAGTGTATGATGGATATAGTTTAAATTTCAATTGATACTTTTACCTAAAGTTTATTTGTATGTAAGATATACGACAATACCCTTGTTCCATCAGCGACGTAACATTCGTTTCCACCTAGTGATCCAGTGTTTGAAATTATTTTCCCTCCCAATCAAGTTCAAGCGTTGACTCTACATTCCACAGTCAACTACGCACTGAAATATTATTGCGCACTAACTAAATTTAGAACCATGATTATGCGGTTAAGCTGTGGATTTTGTGACTAAAGATTAGGGGTAAATTTCGTTTCCAGTTTGAGATGTTACGTCGGTAGTCATTAATGGGAAGATTTTACTATAATGGGTTCTAATATTTGGCACTATTTTTATTGCTTTCAACTGCGGGCTTCGGCGGAAGGATAAGTACGTTAACTGTCCCATCTTCCACGTGGTTGTGTAGTTTTAGTTCACGGTTTGAATTTCGTTTCCATGCGGTACATTTGTGTTACGTCGTTGATCTACAGCCTGGTCTACCTCAATACGGCAAGAATTTATCTAAATTAACTGCTGAATTTGTATAGATAACTAGTTATTGCATTAAAGAAACCCTTTCCTTCGATAATAAACCTGAAAAGTATTGATTTGAAAAGGTTACAGAGATTCGAATCGACAGGTTTTAAAGCGGACTATTTTTGCATCTGGACATCGTGTGCACACATTGTAGGAAAAATAATCTTTTACGTACACATTCACTATAAATAACATTGAGTGTATCGTTTAAATATTACACAATCCAATGATTCACATGCTTTTGCATTATGATTCACTGAACATTTTATTTTCCTTTCGTTGTGCTTTACCCTCACTAGTGTAATGCGGAAGACAATGATGTACGAATGTTTTGATTCCGAGTTACGTCGAAGATGCAAAACAACCTATTTCACTTGATTTAAATGTCCATTATACGAACAAACATGCCTAGTACGCATGATTGTCTTACCGAATAACTTTTAAAATAAATTGATAACAAAAAAACATCGGCGATTGCTTTATTTTGAAAATACAGCTGACTGCTCTCTCTTGCGTAAGGTGGAAGACGAAAATGGCGACAATGGTGATCTTTCAATTCAGCATCAGTCGATCCCCTGTAGTGTTCATGTTAGCTCATGGAATAGCTTCTACCTTATATAATCATGAACATTACACCCTAAACTTCACTTACACTAGTTTTTATTAAATTTTGATAGGATTTATTTTTTGGGGTTAATGTCACAAGATTAAGCCCAGCTCCAGAGAATGACCCTTCTCCGACATGCCGATATCTGCTCAAAATTTTGTCTGCCTCAAAACAGTTCATGTATCATGTCATTTCTATAAACTGATGTCAATAGCTCACACAATGCTCAAAAACAAATTCCTCAGGTTGCCCAGGGATCACACAACCTTACACACATAAAATGATGCATACAAATGCCTACTAAGTACTAAAATAGTTAAAATTTGAACATTTCAGTGTCAACCAAATTATTTTACCCTTAAGTTGTATCCTTCTGAAACAACTTGTGAAGCACACAAACATAATACCTGCATTTAAGTAATTGAGAGGCAAATTACATAACCTAGAAACGACAACTGCAAAATCAATGCTGTTAGAGTTAGATGAAACAATGAGGACTCCCACCAGGAAATCAACAAACATGGCGGCTCCCGCCATTTCCATCACCCGCGAATTTTAACCGGCCACATGTTCTCCCGTCTCATGCCCCATATTTTCAGCCACTTATAAAGTGGTTTTAACAACGTTCGTCACAAGACTAACAAAGCAACATCTGACCACTATGAAAGAACCACAGACAAACGCTCAATAAGTCTTTGTTCATTAGGTTTCATTAGTCTGATTAGATAAGAAAAAGCACGCACACGGCTTTGACAGTTACTGCTGGCGCGAAAAATTTCAAGGACAGCATATCACCATCCAGAAAATAGTTTTATCTAAACAAAGTAACTGTCTTACTTCGGCTGTGAGGTACTCCAAGATTGCTGCACTGTAGACAGCGGCAGTTGCACCAACTCGTCCATGACTGGTAGTCCTGTTTTTCAAATGTCTGTGGATACGACCGACAGGAAACTGAAAAATGTTGAAAGATAACATTATTAACCTGTCAACGGCGCACACATACGGTACACTTCGGTCATTCGAGATTCATCAAACGCTCACAAACACGAAATGCATTATTTACCTGCAGTCCAGCCCTGGCAGAACGCGAGACTGCCTTCGCCTTTGCCTTCCCAGAATCTTTACCCGCTTTACCACCGGCCTGCAAAATACAATAGTCGGTCGTAACGATACAAAAATTTAACAATAATACTGGATTCAGACAGCGAGAATATGCGTCTAAAAACACTAATCAATCATAATTACAATCGATGGCAAAATATAGATTCGATATAGAGGGATTAACCTACCATTTTCGATGCGTTTCGATTCTCGCGAAGATCACAACTGCCTCATCCGCCAAAATACAGCGTCCGTTTGCAGGTCATGTGCACCCGCCATCCAATCATTTTCCTTCGTTATAAATAGGCGCCCTCTACAAGACGCTTGCATATCCCAGAAGCTCTGTTAGCACTACGCTCATTACACGTCTTATTTCAGCAATGAACTTCGAAGCATTTCGTAGTTATATGAAAAGCTATGTCAACTGTGGGTTTTGCACATCTTTTTATTCTAATCTAGAGGATTTTTGATCATGATTTGAACTAACAATCCTCCGTATAAGGGAAGTAACTCCTGTTCGCCACGTGTGTTGTGCTTTGTGTGTGTAGTTCCTACGTAACCCATCACAGTTTGCGAATAATGTGTCCAAATTCTCAGTCTGCAATTTCAGTTTGCGTAATTCTGGAAATGACGAAATATAAAGCTGTGGAAGTAAACTGTTGGGTAAATTGGTGACTACATCGTGTGTGTTGACCCTCAGGCTGTTGTGTTTACAATTTATGCAACTAGTCTAGATAGTGAACTACCGAACCGGAGTCGACGGATCAATCCCAGTTGCAACGCTTCCAAAGTTAGTTTTACAACCTTGGGTTATGGGCTATACTTATTTAAATTTTCACAATGTGTACTTTCATCTTTGGCATTTGGGGTCTTATTTCTGCGATTCCCCCACGAAACTCCTACTCATACTGTCACTCGTAGGGCTGTCGATTATGATTTGGAGGCCCAGCCACTATATTTTGCTGAGTTAATGTGGAAGCAGGTGTGTGTGTGTGTGTGTGTGTGTGTGTGTGTGTGTGTGTGTGTGTGTGATGGACTTTCTGTATGTTTCTCCGAGCAGTTAAACATGCTGAATTATGTTTAGGCTACATCTTTGTGAAAGTGAGACTATGCATCGTCTGTTGCATCCCAATAAGAGCTGGATGAATGAGAAGCATTTACGCCAAATTCATTACCTTTAATAAAGATGTAATGTCGTCAAATTGTAATATTAAAAATCCCCTATTGAAAAATAAACTAATTTACTATTATGGGAGCAAAACTGACAAAGATTAATGAATAGAAACAATTTCAGATTATAAAACTTGCCTGACTGAATCATCAGGTCATTCATTTGTGTGGTACAATTTGCTCTCATGATATTAGCAACAAAGCTGTCTAGATGGTAGTAAGATCTGCACAGCAGTGGCCCAGATTAGCATTGAAGGGATAATTAGGAGATCGAGGGAGGGTTGGTGCAGTCTATTGTGACTTGACAAAGCTGAGAGTTTCCCTGTTGCCCGCTTAAAAAAACATTGTCTTTTTTCCATTTAGGCTTTGACAAGTGATATGTGTACTTTTGACTATGTGATAATCGAACATGTCTGCACCACAAACCATGGGAGCTTGGGAATGAGGGATTGCATGGGGATAATGTATGGAAAAGATTACGCACAAGTCACATATCTACTCTGTCAAGTCTATCCACTGTACCGAGACTGAGTCATGAACCGTGCTGGATGGCAAACCACCTTTCTTCTCTCACTGCACATATGGTGATTTGGGGGAAAAAGGACATGCAGCTTTGGAAGCACATTTTCAAATTCCATCTGTAATGTTTTTGTCATATTGTCATGGAAGATTTAA
Source organism: Theodoxus fluviatilis (assembly GCA_034096865.1). Lineage (NCBI taxonomy): Eukaryota > Metazoa > Mollusca > Gastropoda > Cycloneritida > Neritidae > Theodoxus > Theodoxus fluviatilis. Next base: position 37,419 of record JAWQFJ010012397.1, read on the forward strand.
TAATGTGGTCAAAATGCATTGTCAAGTGTAGACATATATGCACAAGTCATAATATAGCTAAGTGTGCATAACTGACGTTGTAACCTGTGATTAATGTCACCTCCTTGGGACAGATTCTGTGGAAAACTACACTCAGTTGATTCTCACTCCAAGCATGAGAGAGATCAGAGAAACATACACATTACTAAACGCACACACACACACACACACACACACACACACACACACACACACACACACACACACACACACACAGATCTTAAGTCTTGAAGTTATTGCTTTTTCTATCTAGTTTGGGATGAGTATCATCCCACCCTGTTTGAAGAGGTATCATGATGATTATCTCCCTTGACCAACTGCCCACCCAGCCTGGCTCCCATACCTTTTGTAGCACCACCCTTCCTTTCCCACCCTCAGTGAGCTCTAGGACCCACCCAGTGACCACTGCACCTCTTACGTGGATCTTGTCTTCAGTAGGAGCCTGCAACAAGCAGTTCTGCCTTTGTGTCACTATATATCCCTCTGAACATGATTTGGATTTTTACAATAAGGGCACCCCCACCCCCACCCCCCACCCCCACCCCCCACCCACCTCCCAAAATAGAGAAAAATAAGACTAAAAGTAGTGGTTACAGCAACCTGACTGACCCAATTGTTTTCTTTTGACCCTAGCCTTTATTATATTCATAAAAAAGAAGGAAAAGAGAGGAAGAAATTGAAGGAAAATAACTCAGTCATCAGAAAAGGAAGTTTTTGCTGATGCACTGTATCCCCTTCATATCAGTGGAGGACTGCAGACATAAAGGTGAGCACTATGCAGTATTAAAGTAGAAAAAGCATTTTCAGCAAAGATTAAATCTTGATTTATATTCAGCTGAATCTTTGGTATACATGACATTTCTTAAAACACACACACACACACACACATGTGCAGTCTCAATCTGGCCTCCTTAAAAATAAAATGGACAAACTTACTTCATGTCTATCTACTGACCCTATCTTAGGGGGTCACATTACCTAAGTCAACTTGTTTGTGGCCTAATCATATCAGTGATGCATGTATACCTGATTCTGTGTACAGCTTTCCCTGCATTACACTCATCTCTGGCCTTGTTAGGTTGTGGTTTTCTCTTTGCCTGCATACAGTATAATTACAATGTCGTTTTTCTGTGCATTACCATTCATAGCTTCTTTGTCATGTAACTCATACTGTGTTTGTGGACATGGCATAAATGAAATGTCACCTTCCCAATGTGTAGTTGTACCAGTCTTAATCACCATAAGCACATTTTATCATGTATGCCTGATTTAGTTGTTGTGGGCATCTGTGCTCACTGGGCTCTGCATTTCACTGATCTAACTTGCTTTATGGGTGGATCACAAAGTAACTGGCAGTGTGCCCAGGTCTACCAAGAACTGATGCAGGGGTATTGTTTTTCATAAGTTGTGTCTACCTTGGCTGAGCCTTTGTCATTCACAGGCATGCATGGATTTGTTGCAGAGGGACTACCTCCATGAACGGTTGTGCATGAAGGAAAAGTTGTCTGTGTTGTGCAGTGCCACAGAACAGAGGGCCTGGTCTGCCCTGGCACACGGAATTTGCAGCAGAAGATGGTTTCAGTGCCAGCTGAACTGGTCAGCTAGAGCTGCAGATCCTCAGTCCCTGCCATTTCATCAGCAGTGCAGTCCATGATCTCAGTGTCCTCCTGTCATGGAAGACAATCCATATCAATTTGCAAGCAGATTGGAAGCTGGGAACTACTCAACCTCTTGGACCTGTGTGTGTAGCTCAAAGTGTGAAGGAAGGGGTTTATCAGACAGTCTTTTCCTGCAAGTCTTTAAGGCCACAACTTTTTGCTTCTCCCCCCCCCCCCCCCCCCAAATTGATATCAGTATCTATTGGGCATCTGGTGGATAACAAACAACAGTTTGAGACTGACTCATTCAATACATGCATTGTCTCCATTCCTTAGCGAGGACCACCCATCCAGATGCTAGTTTCTCTTGGAAGGGATGAATAGCAGTTGGGCATTTTGATAAACAACTCTGCTCCAAGGTGTCTGTGCAGTGCTGCACACCTCATTTGAAGGCAAGGCAAGGCAAAGGTTTTATTCCCCCCCCCCCCCCCCCCCCCCCCCCCCCCAATTAAAAAACAAAATTAGGGATGTATGAAGAAAAGAGAACAAAATCAGAGGTCAACATTTATTGAAGGACACAATGGCAAAGAACATGCTAAAAATCAACATATTAACTTTGACAACTTGTATCGATGACGACCCTGTCTTTTTCTTTGATACCTCCGTATCATTGCACAATGCCAACTATCACCTCTTCTGTGTCCCGATACGGGTGGAAATAAATATTGTACTATTTTGATTCTCTGTCCATACTTATCAAGTTTGACAATTTTTAAGTTATCACAAAATACAAAACATGACACACTATCAGGTGATGAAAAGAGAGTATTGTTTGCATTCAGCTAGAGATGAAATGAAAAAGTCACAGCATGATGGTTCTTGCGTTTTGGAGACCAGCACAACCCAAACCATGTTGAGTCCGACAGACAATGGAGCAACACATCTGCCCTATTGCACATTGGAGTAAAGGCAGGGATGAAAATGAAAGCAAACTGCGCATGTCTGTCTACTGGTAAGGACTTTCCTTCCACACAGGTTTGCAGGGACTTCACATGGGTTACCTGAGGTGGCATAGCACAGTCCATGTAACCAAAGTCTCGCTCTCTCACACACACACACACACACACACACACACACACACACACACACACACACACATGAACACCAACACAGTTTTTTTGTGTATCATGATAGATAATAGCTGTGACCAACAAATTATTTTTTTAGTGAATTTAAGAAAAAAATGAACATGGGGCAGAAGAAAGTTTTGTTGATAATCAAATTTAGAGTGGATAGAGATTCCTCAGATCCAAACAAACAAACAATTACTCTGCAGGTAGAGCAAATAGTCACGCCATCACAGAACAAAAGACAAGGTCTGTTGAAAAAGCTTTTCAGCTAGAGTTGGTATAATTTTAAGTTTTATCACGATTGAAACGATGCACAAGCTTTAAATTTATACATAGTTACAGAGACTTGTGTCTTCAAATCCTGTCTTTAGATCCATAAAGCAAATATTTTATTTTGGCTTATGATACATTGGTTGTAGATTAGCATACAAATACATTTGGAAGACAAAGTTTCCTCCTCCATCTTCAAATGATAATAAATCTGTACACACAGGAGTTCACTGATCAAATAAAAAATGCAGATCCCTTGCGTTGATTAACCAGGCGAACACAAAATTCCTTTTTTTCCCAACAATATAACGACTTGGAGGCAGCTACACAATTATGGAATCATGTTTCACAAGAACTTGGACGCTATGTCAATGAGTCCATTTTGGCAGCAGTGCCACAAAATTAGTAACTTCGATTTTTTCAACAAAACAAGCACTTGTCGCCAACACTACACCAACAATGGCAAAAGATGAAATTCCGTGAGATGCCAACAACAGGCATCAAGGAATGTGGTAAGTAGTAACTGAGTTGATGTACAGAGGCAAAACTGTACACTGAAAAATCCATGCAAGGTAACGGTGCTGAGATGAGCAATGACCTAGATGAAAATCACAGTTGTATTGTTGTAAAACATGTAAAACTAGAACATGGCTCCAGAAGTTTTGGTGGAGCACGCAACATATCTTTCCAGCACAAGTGCTCCATCACAATCAAGCAGTCTCAATACTTGGAATGGTCACGTTGTGTGCTATTTGTACAAGTTGCCTTGACTCTATCTCTCTCTCTCATCCATAGCCCATCACAGTCAAGCCACCTCAATACTTGGAATGGTCACGTTGTGTGCTATTTGTACAAGTTGCCTTGACTCTATCTCTCTCTCTCATCCATAGCCCATCACAGTCAAGCCACCTCAATGCTTGCAATTGTTGGTCACATGTTAATTTCACACCAGTACACCCTGGCTTTCTCTCTTGCAAAGCCTAGCATAGTCATACCATCTTAATGACTACATTGGTCACAGATGTGTTTAGTTTGTACTGTACACCCTATCTTTCTTGCATTGCCCATCACACTTGCAGCCTCACCAGCACTCCCCATTCAGACACTCGGTTCAGATCTTCAGCCACCCTGGGCTACTTGGCGTTCCAAAAATCCTGGTCAGGCCGGTACAGTTTCTTTTTCTCCAGCTGGTATCCCGGGCAGAGAACCTTGGGTACTCGCTCCCAGGGCTCCCCCTGGAACAGGCCCCTCAGGTACACCACCATCTTCTCCACAAGCACCTGGCTGCGAACATCCTCCTTGAGAGTCAGGTAGAGTTCAAAGGTGCCCAGGTTGGAGGGGTCAACATGGACAGTGGCCAGCTTGACAGTCTCCTTGCTCTCCAGGTTGATGTACAGGATGCACCCCTTGATGCCGCATGGTTCGTTCTCAGACATGCGCAGGATGTCCTGGGCTAACTTGGTCAGCAGTCCCATGGGCAGGATGATCTCACAGTGCAGGCAGTTCTCTCGCCCCATGCGCAGCCCCTCTTCCAGCCGCTGCCGCACTTGCTGACAGCGCGCCTGCTCCAGCGGCATCTCGTTCCAGCCCTGGCGCCCCAGTGTCAAAGGAACATGTGAGTCTGCAAGACAAAAAGAACAAGAACGGTCATTGAAAGATCCTGAGGAAATCTAAGACTGGAAATTGACATTAGCAGAATAGTATCAGTGGGGAAATTAAATGTATGGTTAAGTCTGTGTGAGAAACAATGATCATGAAGAGATGAAGAGAACTAATGTTTTTTGAGTATGGAGAAAAACACATACCCTATATCATTTATGTCCCCCACCCCCAAAGTGATGCAAGTGTATTAAGTTCAAGACTATATGCATGCCAGGTCATTCTCAACAGAAGTGTCTATCAAATGTTTACCTAATACAAACCTCTGCAAGATTACATGAGTACAACATACAGAGTACCTGTTGCCATTGAGTAGTACAAATACAATTAAAACATGTCGGTATGAAATAAACCTAGAGATGTCACAGATCTGTAATGTCCTTTCCCTATGTACATTTTCAAAACTATGAATCGCCTAACACCCCCTAGAAAGCTTAGGCAGGCAAGAGAGGAGCAAAGTCCAAGCAGCCAAGTGGTTGAACACAATTGCATGCTTCCATTGGGACTCCTGCAGCAGTCCTCTGCCCTAGCTGCACTTGGCACACTGACACATGGACTGAAGCCCTTTGGTGAATGCCAAGAGCAATGAGGTGGAAGCTGACCTCCCCAGTGATCTCAGGTTAACAGCCTGATGGAAAAAGCCGTCTGAACTTTCCCAAACCAGGCAGTTCCAAGCTAGAAAAGTCAGTCTGAGACAGCAGTCATGATAACATCAGGCTTTAGGTCTACATTTCCAATTGCAGGACACATGTGGGTTGGAGGTATAAATACTGACTGGATCCCAGTGCCTGCCTACATGATTTATAACAAGAAGAATGACTATGGAAATCATGATTTCATCTTATTATAAAACTAGCTCTATTTATAACATGGTCAATGACTTCACATAGCCGTCAAAGGCTGGCAGGTTGTAAAACTTCATTCATTCATTCATTCATTCATTCATTCTAATCACAGTAAATCCCAGGGCAGTAACACTGATCATGAGATGAGAAAGTTCATCAAACCTGCCATGAGAATGCAACCACAGGCACAGGAAGTAGGCAAGAAAATAGCCCTGGTACTGCCAGCTAAAGTTCACATTTAGCACAGTGAACACATGACAGGAACATCCTAGAAGTATCTCTCCTTATATAGCCTCATGGTTGTGGGAGTACTTCCTTGTCAAATACGCTTGAATGGAAATAATCAGGCCATCAGACACAGTGACCAACCAGTTCATTTTGGAGTGACAATTTTGCTTATTCTACACAGTACTGCTTTGATTGTGAGAAGTCCACTCTTTTACTTCCCATTTACATGAACCCAAATTTGCATTTTTGATCCCTTTCCTTCAGCTGATGGGGATTACATCCTGTCAAGTAACCTTCTTGGAATCCCATAACAAAACTGTTTCTTATTCAATTCAGGATACAGCTACCACATTCACAGGAATGTGGTATGCTTCGATGATGACATGCCTTCCAAGAAAATAGTGACGCAATCTGTGTTTAGCAAGGCCAACCCCCATCAACACAAGACATGCATGAGTAAACCTATGGAATCACAGGTGGAAATGCTAACAGCTTCCTGTACAGGTTGCTTTATGCAATTACATGCTCTCATCTCATCAACTGGATATACTGTATTTAATTTTTTAAAAACTTCATTAGAATATCACACATTCATGAAGTTGCATTATGGTCCTCGCAAACATGAAATACATCATAACTATAATACTTAATGATTTAGTTTCAGTTCATATTTCGATCAGGTTTAAAACAATAAAACTGCATTTGTAAGAAAAAGTTAAAGGAGACTTAAACACCATCAACCAACTTTCACAGATCCTTCACAGGACAAACAGAGCAAAATGTATAATCATCCTCGTTCTGAGTTCAAATCCAAGACAGGTTTTCCAGGGTGGCTATATGAGGTATATAGTATCTTAAGATTGCAGTTTATTTGCGTGCATGAGGGCGCGCGCGCACGCGCGCGCGTGTGTGTGTGCATATGTGGACAGTCACTTCATAAATAAGTTTGGTATGAATTGTTCCCAGGTGTTGCACACCTTAGCAACATTATTTCCTTCTAACCCAAATCATAGATGAGGGGTAATCATGCTGGTCTCAGTTTCTGCCAACATTGTCTATATATATAACAAGAGGATGATAAAAGGGGAAAATGACTGACAAAAACATTTGATGAGTACACAGTAACCCTCAGTGGATTGAGGATAAGAATTGACCCACCACATCTCCCTATGCAATTCACTACAGGCAAATAACTTGGGACATCGATCCTTACTTGATAAGTGCTTTCTCTAAACTATTATACAAATTATAGTAAGTGTTTGTGCACAATGGCCTTTAAAATAGCCTACATAGGCTGATGGGCCGTTAAAGTACTAAAACTCCATCTATCTATCCATCCACTGATCGAACACAGAGAGACGTATTTGAATTTTCATGCACTGGAAACGGAATGACAACGCCAACGACGGCACAAGACTCCCCCTATCATTAATAGTAATATATCCGATGATGTCATTTTCCGTTTCTGAACATGCATGGTTCCAAAACGAGCTGACTTTTGTATTCATCAGAAACCTATTTCTGGATTGCGACAGGTGATGCAATGAACGGTAGAGTGAGGACCATTTAAATCAGGGGCGGATCAGTTCATTGGGGGGGTGGGGGTGGGGGGGTGGGGGGTGTTTCCTAACTTTGTTTAAAGGGGGGGGGGGGGGGGGGGTCCGGGGGCATGCTCGGAAACCCTCCCTCCCACCCACCCCCACCCCCACCTCGTCCGCCCCTGTAAATGAAACACTATGCAGCACTGATCAGCATGCTTTCGATCTAGGGAGGCTTTAGTTCACCCATGGATCCTACAGTGTTCAAAAAAAGTAGAGGATATTGATATAAATGAGACTATAACCAAATTCCGTTTATAATCAGAGACTTGCTTTATTTCATTATGGATGCAACAGCATGTTAACAACATTTTCAAAGCAAAAATCAACAACAAAATTAGTCACGTGACTTTTTACACGCTTCCCCTCAAAGCAGGGTGACATTTCAAAAATAACAAAAGTTCTGAAAGTCTCTAATAATGGGTTGGGCCTCCGTTAACGGTCAAACAGGCTGTGCAGCGCCTCCTCATGCTGTTGATGTGCTGCCTGATGGTTGCTTGAGGAATTGCAGCCCATTCCTGCTGAAGGACAAGGGCCAGCTGCTGAAGGTTCTGGGGAGCTGGAACGACATCCCGGACACGTCTCCCCAGAAAGTCCCACAGGTTTTCAATAGGGGACAGGTCGGGGACATCGATGGCCATGGCAGGGAATTGATCTGCCGTCTTTGCAGGTGATTCCTGACGACATTTGCTCGATGAGCTGGGGCATTGTCGTCCTGCAAGATGAATCCCGGCCCATGGCGGCGTGCAAAGGGCACAACAAGTGGATCAATGATGTTGTCCCGGTAGTAGACACCATTGACATTGCCCTGGCACACATGAAGGGGCGTTCTGCCAGTGCTGGTGATGCCACCCCACACCATAACGCTGCCCCGTCCAAAGCGGTGGTGAGCAATCATGTTGTCCTGATGATAACGGTCTCCACGATGCCTCCAAACCCGCACCCGGCCATCGTTGAAGTCCAGCTCGAACCTCGATTCGTCCGAAAACATCACGTCACCCCATTGGCGCCTGGTCCATCGTTGGTGGATGCGGCACCAGGCGCTTCTTGCTTGGCGATGGCGTGGTGTGAGAGGCAACACTATCCGCGGTCTAAAGGCGTTCACCTGAGCGTCGTGCAACCGGTTTCGGATGGTCTGGGCGGAGACTTGAACCCCTGCTACCCGTTGGAGGTGTTGTCTCAACCGGGTAGCACTTTGGGTGTTGTTTCGTTGAGCATGATTGGTGATGATCAAGTCTTGACGACGGGTGGTTATTCTTGGTCGCCCACTTCTAGGCCTGTCGACAACTTCTCCGGTATTACGGTAACGGTTCCACAGTCTGCTGATGACAGACTGTGAAACACCAAGGTGTCTTGCCACGTTCACCTGCGTACTTCCGGTCTGTAGCATTCCGACTCCGACCCATCTTTGGTCTTCTCTTAGCCGTTGCATGATTTCAACTGAAATTTTGACCGACTGTGTGGCTAGAACACACTTGCCAGGAGTGAGTACAGTCAAAATTATTCGATTTGCACGTGATTTTGACGCAGAAAACCTTTGTGTGAAAATGGGGCATTGACCCCAAACTGCCTTGCGTTAATTTACTTTTTTGCACGAGCATCCAGGAACTAGGCCAATGGTGTGAAAATGTAGGGCAATGGGGTGGCTATCCATGACCATCAATAAATAATTCCTGCCTTCTAAGATTCATCTGATTTTTATGCTTCAAACTCAATATCCCCTACTTTTTTTGAACACTGTATATTATAGGATCCATGGTTCACCGGAGCGATGCACAAGCACCCTATGCATAGATTATGAGACTGCTGCACAGTGGAGGAGAGGCTGTACGCATTCAACTCAAGTTTAATGGAATCTCCAGACAATTACCAATAGGCGAGATGAGTATAATGATTCGAGATAGAGTGGAGTTTGGATTCGCTAAAATTGTGACAGTGACATGAAGAATGGAACGAGGGAAACACGTGTGAAGGCGCAGGCGCAAGCCTGGACACGTACAGACGACATGCTCTAAATATAGAAGAGATCAGCTGTGAGTGTGAAGGCGTGAGCGGACGCCAGCTCGAAGGATAGGTCGCCTGTCAAAAGATTTCCTGTCTGATTCACAGTCATGCGCTGTGCGTAAGGGAACACTGCACTAATGCAAACGACCGACAATCAAATGCTTTTTCAGAGAGAAACCTTAGACGCAGATCAAATGCGAATTTTTTTCCAGAACAGACCTATTATTCTCCCGTGCATCTTCACGTCACGTTCAGATTTCGATGTATGAGATTTACACAGAAATACGAACGTTGAAGCTTTCGAACTGCATATATGTAAAAACTGATAGACTTACCCAACTTATCCTTATATTTCACATGCTCGAAGTCTGTTTCAATAACCGTTGAGTACAGGTCGATCTGCTCATGCTGCTTGCTACTCAAACTCAAAGGCCTCGGTTTGAAGAGACCTTTGAACCGATGGGCGATTTTCTCCAGTTTGATCATGATGTCGGCGGCTTTATCCGCTGAAGTGGTCGGGAATAACTGTCTCCTATTCCTCCAGAAAAGCCGGCAATACGCACACCCCACGTGCTCTTGACTATCTTTCCCCGGCTCGGTGATCGTCCGCTCTCGCCTAGCGCCTACTGACGAATGGAGTCAGCTGCTAATCATAGTCCCGTGATCAGCTGACTGAGGGAGCGTATTTGCATATGTGGGTCAAGAGTGTTC
>JAWQFJ010012398.1:0-7500 GCA_034096865.1 Theodoxus fluviatilis
GTGGCTAACTTGATGCAAGCTCAAAATACTAAGAAATTAAGATCAATAGCCATGTATATCTACTATGCTTTTAAACTACGTGAATGTCGATTGGAGTGTGAAAACAACTCGTAGATCGCTTTGATGATATGACAGCAAATATTGTTCGTTGTCTATTGTTTTGAGATGTAATTACAATGGGTCGCTGGCCTTGATAATAAAGATTCAGATTCAGATTCAGATTCTCTCTCTCTCTCTCTCTCTCTCTCTCTCTCAATACGAGTGATGAATGTCTCACAATTAACAGTCAAAATATGCAGCTTAGATGCATTTTAAAGGCCCAAGTAATAGGAAAATGAAATGAACCATGGTTTGCATTTGACGAACCAACCAAGCGTATTGCTGCTGGACACTCTATGAGTCATTCCATTGTCACCATCACTCAATTATGCCGACCATTTCTCGTTGCATGTACATTAAATTGATGGTGTGTGACCCGTTAGACTTCGTTTTCGTGGTTCTCAAGCCTTTCCATTTGTTACTTCATCGTTTCTTATCATGTCATGGTCTTCTCAGAATTTGCAAGGAAGCATATCTTGTTTCGGAAATGATAAATCTGCACCTGAGCTTTTTGATACAAATCTTCGACCTTGTAAAGTGTAACAGTGTACGGCAAAAGATGCGTAGAACAGGCACTGCTGCTACAGTTGGTTTGACATGCATTGCTACAAGGAGCGCCACGGCAAAAGTTGCATACAAGTCCATGCATCAGAACGGGTACTTGTGACGCAGTCCGTGTTTTGCAGGCATGGCTGGCCACAAGTCCATGCATCAGAACAGCTACTTGTGACGCAGTCCGTGCTTTGCAGGCATGGCTGGCCACAAGTCCATGCATCAGAACAGCTACTTGTGACGCAGTCCGTGTTTTGCAGGCATGGCTGGCTACAAGTCAATGCATCAGAACAGCTACTTGTGACGCAGTCCGTGTTTTGCAGGCATGGCTGGCCACAAGTCCATGCATCAGAACAGCTACTTGTGACGCAGTCCGTGTTTTGCAGGCATGGCTGGCTACAAGTCAATGCATCAGAACAGCTACTTGTGACGCAGTCCGTGTTTTGCAGGCATGGCTGGCTACAGTCAATGCATCAGAACAGCTACTTGTGACGCAGTCCGTGTTTTGCAGGCATGGCTGGCTACAGTCAATGCATCAGAACAGCTACTTGTGACGCAGTCCGTGTTTTGCAGGCATGGCTGGCCACAAGTCAATGCATCAGAGCAGCTACTTGTGACGCAGTCCGTGTTTTGCAGGCATGGCTGGCCACAAGTCCATGCATCAGAACAGCTACTTGTGACGCAGTCCGTGTTTTGCAGGCATGGCTGGCCACAAGTCAATGCATCAGAACAGCTACTTGTGACGCAGTCCGTGTTTTGCAGGCATGGCTGGCTACAAGTCCATGCATCAGAACAGCTACTTGGGACGCAGTCCGTGTTTTGCAGGAATGGCTGGCTACAAGTCCATGCATCAGAACAGCTACTTGGGACGCAGTCCGTGTTTTGCAGGCATGGCTGGCTACAAGTCCATGCATCAGAACAGCTACTTGTGACGCAGTCCGTGTTTTGCAGGCATGGCTGGCTACAGTCAATGCATCAGAACAGCTACTTGTGACGCAGTCCGTGTTTTGCAGGCATGGCTGGCTACAAGTCCATGCATCAGAACAGCTACTTGTGACGCAGTCCGTGTTTTGCAGGCATGGCTGGCTACAGTCAATGCATCAGAACAGCTACTTGGGACGCAGTCCGTGTTTTGCAGGCATGGCTGGCCACAAGTCAATGCATCAGAACAGCTACTTGGGACGCAGTCCGTGTTTTGCAGGCATGGCTGGCTACAAGTCCATGCATCAGAACAGCTACTTGTGACGCAGTCCGTGTTTTGCAGGCATGGCTGGCTACAGTCAATGCATCAGAACAGCTACTTGTGACGCAGTCCGTGTTTTGCAGGCATGGCTGGCTACAGTCCATGCATCAGAACAGCTACTTGTGACGCAGTCCGTGTTTTGCAGGCATGGCTGGCTACAGTCAATGCATCAGAACAGCTACTTGTGACGCAGTCCGTGTTTTGCAGGCATGGCTGGCTACAAGTCAATGCATCAGAACAGCTACTTGTGACGCAGTCCGTGTTTTGCAGGCATGGCTGGCTACAAGTCCATGCATCAGAACAGCTACTTGTGACGCAGTCCGTGTTTTGCAGGCATGGCTGGCTACAGTCAATGCATCAGAACAGCTACTTGTGACGCAGTCCGTGTTTTGCAGGCATGGCTGGCTACAAGTCAATGCATCAGAACAGCTACTTGTGACGCAGTCCGTGTTTTGCAGGCATGGCTGGCTACAAGTCCATGCATCAGAACAGCTACTTGTGACGCAGTCCGTGTTTTGCAGGCATGGCTGGCTACAAGTCAATGCATCCGAACAGCTACTTGTGACGCAGTCCGTGTTTTGCAGGCATGGCTGGCTACAGTCAATGCATCAGAACAGCTACTTGTGACGCAGTCCGTGTTTTGCAGGCATGGCTGGCTACAGTCAATGCATCAGAACAGCTACTTGTGACGCAGTCCGTGTTTTGCAGGCATGGCTGGCTACAAGTCAATGCATCAGAACAGCTACTTGTGACGCAGTCCGTGTTTTGCAGGCATGGCTGGCTACAAGTCAATGCATCAGAACAGCTACTTGTGACGCAGTCCGTGTTTTGCAGGCATGGCTGGCTACAAGTCCATGCATCAGAACAGCTACTTGTGACGCAGTCCGTGTTTTGCAGGCATGGCTGGCTACAAGTCCATGCATCAGAACGGGTACTTGTGACGCAGTCCGTGTTTTGCAGGCATGGCTGGCCACAAGTCCATGCATCAGAACAGCTACTTGTGACGCAGTCCGTGTTTTGCAGGCATGGCTGGCTACAGTCAATGCATCAGAACAGCTACTTGTGACGCAGTCCGTGTTTTGCAGGCATGGCTGGCTACAGTCAATGCATCAGAACAGCTACTTGTGACGCAGTCCGTGTTTTGCAGGCATGGCTGGCTACAAGTCCATGCATCCGAACAGCTACTTGTGACGCAGTCCGTGTTTTGCAGGAATGGCTGGCTACAAGTCAATGCATCCGAACAGCTACTTGTGACGCAGTCCGTGTTTTGCAGGCATGGCTGGCTACAGTCAATGCATCAGAACAGCTACTTGTGACGCAGTCCGTGTTTTGCAGGCATGGCTGGCTACAGTCAATGCATCAGAACAGCTACTTGTGACGCAGTCCGTGTTTTGCAGGCATGGCTGGCCACAAGTCAATGCATCAGAGCAGCTACTTGTGACGCAGTCCGTGTTTTGCAGGCATGGCTGGCCACAAGTCCATGCATCAGAACAGCTACTTGTGACGCAGTCCGTGTTTTGCAGGCATGGCTGGCCACAAGTCCATGCATCAGAACAGCTACTTGTGACGCAGTCCGTGTTTTGCAGGCATGGCTGGCTACAAGTCCATGCATCAGAACAGCTACTTGTGACGCAGTCCGTGTTTTGCAGGCATGGCTGGCTACAAGTCAATGCATCAGAACAGCTACTTGTGACGCAGTCCGTGTTTTGCAGGCATGGCTGGCTACAAGTCCATGCATCAGAACAGCTACTTGTGACGCAGTCCGTGTTTTGCAGGCATGGCTGGCTACAAGGAGTACTACGCGTTCAAGCACGCGGGCACGGGCAAAGCGGCCATGACGGGGCTCGTCCCCTACATCGGCACCTGGTGGAACTCCTACTACATCAACTACTGCTACTACGAGCCCGTCGACAAAAGTAAGGATACAGCAAGTCACATATACTCTCCAATACAGCTTGTATCTCATGACTACTACGAGCCCGTCGACAAAAGTAAGGATACAGCAAGTCACATATACTCTTCAATACAGCTTGTATCTCATGACTACTACGAGTCCGTCGACAAAAGTAAGGATACAGCAAGTCACATATACTCTCCAATGCAGCTTTTATTTCATGACTACTACGAGTCCATCGACAACAGTAAAGACAACTATACAGCACATAGACTCTTCAATAACCTTTTTTCTACAATGGCCACTTCTTCGAGCCCATTAGCAGAACTAAGGTCACAACACAGCACATAGACTCACCAATACACCTCTTTATATTATGATTACTACGAGCCCATCAACACTGATAAGGACACAATACAGCACATGAACTCACCAATACACTTCTTTATATTATGATTATTATGATTACTAGGAGCCCATCAACACTGATAAGGACACAATACAGCACAAATAATCTCTAATACAGCTCTTTCTATTATTATTATTATTATTATTATTATAAGCCCATCAACACAGATAAGGATACAGCACAGCAAGTTTAGATTATCCAACGCAGCTCTTTCTATTAGATTACTAGGAGCCCATTAACACAGGCAAGGACACAATACAGCATACATAATCTCCAATACACCTCTTTATATTATGATTACTGCGAGCCCTTCAACACAGGTGAAAACCCAGTATTTGCTTGTCAAGGCTGCTGAGAAGCCAGTACAGGAATGCTTTCACTTCAGGAGCACGGCCCAAGTGAGACCTGACGCTGTTGACTTGAGGCAACCCATAGTCGCCTTTCTTAATAAGTCTGATGATCACCGGTTTACTCTGATAAGGTCGACTTACTGAAATAAGGCTGATGACTGATAAGGTCGAGTTACTGAAATAAGGCTGATGACTGATGAGATCGACTTATTGAAATAAGGCTTATGACTGATGAGGTCGACTTACTGAAATAAATCTGATGATCACCAGTTTACTCTGATAAGGTCGAGTTACTGAAATAAGGCTGATTAATGATAAGGAGTTGCTGAAATACGGCTGATGAATGATGAGGTCGAGTGACTGAAATACGGCTCATGACTGATGAGATCGGCTTATTGAAATAAGACATGACTGATGAGATCGACTTATTGAAATAAGACTTATGACTGATGAGATCGACTTATTGAAATAAGACATGACTGATGAGATCGACTTATTGAAATAAGACATGACTGATGAGATCGACTTACTGAAATAAGACTTATGACTGATGAGGTCGACTTACTGAAATAAGACTTATGACTGATGAGATCGACTTACTGAAATAAGACTTATGACTGATGAGATCGACTTACTGAAATAAGACTTATGACTGATGAGGTCGACTTACTAAAATAAGGCTCATGACTGATGCGATCGACTTACTGAAATAAGGCTGATGACAGATGAGGTCGACTTACTGAAATAAGGCTGATGACAGATGAGGTCGACTTACTGAAATAAGGCTGATGAACACCAGCGGCAATAAGCGTGTACGATCCCTCCAACGGGATTGGGCGGCGCATTTTTTACGCTTTGCTACACACACATCTGTTCTGTAACATCTGTGATGCGGTCTGACTGTCTAAAGAGTCAATAAGAGCAGCAATGGTTTACTTGCTTGCCAATGTTTTGCTTGCATCAGACTGTGGTGCGGTCTGACTGTCTAAAGAGTCAATAAGAGCAGCAATGGTTTACTTGCTTGCCAATGTTTTGCATTGCATCAGACTGTGGTGGAATCATCGACCTTACTGCCAGCAAACCCACGGCCGTGATTACTTCCCCTGGCTTCGAGCAGGGTGCTTACAGGTCCAACCTGCAGTGCGACTGGCTCATCAGGGTAGGCGTCCATACCCCTTTCTGGTGCACTCTGCTCACGCAGTTCTGTTCGCGCAGTTCTGTTCACGCAGTTCTGCTCACGCAGTTCTGTTCACGCAGTTCTGTTCGCGCAGTTCTGTTCACGCAGTTCTGCTCACGCAGTTCTGTTCATGCAGTTCTGTTCGCGCAGTTCTGTTCATGCAGTTCTGTTCACGCAGTTCTGTTCACGCAGTTCTGTTCACGCAGTTCTGTTCACGCAGTTCTGTTCACGCAGTTCTGTTCACGCAGTTTTGTGTATTAAAATGTCTGTTTCGAAAATGTGAAGTTATTTTGACCTCCCTGACTGATCGACAGTTATATTTGTAAATGTATGCAGCTTTGTGTTAATTCTTGAAAGAAATTGGGATATCTTGGCAAAGCAACGTATGGTACTGTTGTTGTAACACACAAAAACACAGTGCTCACTTAATGCTAAAAGTCACATTGTTGTTGACGATATCGGTGCTCTTCCAAACCTACTGGAAAGCGTTGAATATGAGAATGACTTGTAAACACGGCAAACACCACGTACATGTACACTGGAAAGCGTTGAATATGAGAATGACTTGTAAACACGGCAAACACCACGTACATGTACATATTGAAAGATGGTCAACCCTTTGTGCCGTACACGCATGAATCACGTGTCTGAATGCTCTCTGTATGTATTGAAAGATGGTCAACCCTTTATGTCGTACTCGCTTGAATGACGTGTCTGATTGCCGCCTGGCTGCCCACTGCTGCAGGGACCCCCCAACAGCACCATCCTGCTGGACTTCGAAGAGTTCCAGGTGGAGCAGAAGGTCGCCACATGCATAGACTCAGTGGAGGTGCGCCTGGACAGGCTGGGGCAGAGAGGAGAACGGTGCGTATCTGGCCATCCACTGCCACCCTGGCAACTAAACGTTTCGAACCCGCGACCGTCCCTGCTGCACTTAATGGCTATCGCTCTGTCACTCAGTGGTTATCATCTTGTCAGTGGCTATCACTGTGTCACTCAGTGGCTATCACTCTAGCTATCACTCTCACTCAGTGGCTATCACTCTCACTCAGTGGCTATCACCGTCAGTGGCTATCACGCTCACTCAGTGGCTATCACTCTGTCACTCAGTGGCTATCATCCTGTCAGTGGCTATCACTGTGTCACTCAGTGGCTATCACTCTAGCTATCACTCTCACCCAGTGGCTATCACTCTCACTCAGTGGCTATCACCCTGTCAGTGGCTATCACTATGTCACTCAGTGACTATCACTCTGTCAGTGGCTATCACTCTGTCAATCAGTGACTAACACTCTGTCACTCATTGGCTATCACTCTGTCACTCAGTGGATATCACTGTATCACTCAGTAGCTATCACTCTGTCACTCAGTGGCTATCACCCTGTCAGTGGCTGTCACTCAGTGGCTATCACTCTGTCACTTAGTGGCTATCACTCTGTCACTCGATGACTATCATTTTGTCAGTGGCTATCACTCTGTCACTAAGTGGCTAACAATCTGTCACTCAGTGGCCATCACTCTGTCACTCAGTGGCTATCACTATATAACTCAGTGAATATCACTCTGTTAGTCAGTGGTTATCACTCTGTTACTCAGTGGCTATCACTCTGTCACTCAGTTACTATCACTCTGTCACTCAGTGGCTATCACTGTCACTTAATGGCTATCACTCTGTCACTCAGTGGCTAATATTTTGTCACTCAGTGGCTATCACTCTGTCACTCAGTGGCTATCACTGTCACTCAGGGGATATCACTCTGTCACTCAGAGGCTGTT
>JAWQFJ010012398.1:10000-20662 GCA_034096865.1 Theodoxus fluviatilis
ATAGAAATAGCAGTAGCGATACTTACATGAAGTACATAGTAGTATTAGTGGCAGTCGTGGTATATAGTAGTAGTTGGAGTACACAGTAGTAGTACTGGTGGTAGTGGTGGTGTAGAGTAGTAGTAAAAGTAGTGGTGATGGTGATATACTTTATTGAAGTAGTATTAGTATTTATTTCCAATGTCCCTGTATTTTTGCACGTATATTTGTAACAGGATTCCCCTGTGGGTTGGAGGTACAAATAGACCTACCAGGTCTCTCTACGCGATTCGCACAAGGCAAATAACCAGGGACATTGGGACTTGATGTGCTGTTATTCTAACCCGCTGTTATTCTAACTAGCTCTTATTCTAACTAGCTGTAATGTTTGAAGGGAGTAATGACCTTACAGAACCTCCAAAGGCTGATAGGCCGTATACTTCCATCCATCCATCCATCCATCCTTCCATCCATCCATCCATCCACTTATTCCAACCATCCATCCATCCATCCATCCATCCTTCCATCCATCCATCCATTTATTCCAACCATCCATCCATCCATCCATCCATCCATTCATCCATCCGTCCATCCATCCAACCATCCATCCATCCTTCCATCCATCCATCCATTTATTCCAACCATCCATCCATCCATCCATCCTTCCTTCCATCCATCCATCCATTTATTCCAACCATCCATCCATCCATCCATCCTTCCTTCCATCCATCCATCCATTTATTCCATCCATCCAACCATCCATCCATCCTTCCATCCATCCATCCATTTATTCCAACCATCCATCCGTCCATCCATCCAACCATCCATCCATCCTTCCATCCATCCATCCATTTACTCCAACCATCCATCCATCCATCCATCCATCCTTCCTTCCACTGTAGCAGGGGAGGGGGGCAACCATGTTAAGTTTTCTTAATCGTGCACAGCTCTTTGTTGCACATTATTTAAAAAAGTTAGTGGACAGGGAGAGTGTTCACGTGTAGATGCTGCCAGTCTCCAGCGTTCTTGCTGGTGCCATGGGTGGATGATGCCAGACATGACGGTTTCCTGCAGCACTTTGGGCCAAGACAGGCTGACTGTCGTTGCAGGCAGAACAGTCTGGAGAAGAACTACTGCCGCAACCCGTCAGGTGACCTTCGACCCTGGTGCTACACGCAGATCGAAAACTGCCAGCGGGGTTACTGCGACGTGTGTGGTCTTGGTGAGTGACGTCATTGCGCTGTGTGCTTTTACTCAGGGACAAAAATATTGACCGAAAAATAGATACAAAGGAGGGCAGAGCCACTAAGGACATCAGCAAGAGCGGTGCAAAATGGGATTTTTGGCCGCTAGGTTACATACTGGTTACATTTTGGTTCACTCGAAGGCTTTCTGCAGATTTCCATCAAGTGCAGATGAGTATCCTTGTGGGCAAGGAATCTCTTCATGCACAGCACAGATTTGTGCTAAAGCTGCTGATGGGCATGTGGTTGTGGACTAGGGATTGGATTTCATATCATGTTGTCGAAAGAAGTGCGCGAAGAGAGTCATTGATGACTTCTCATCCCTCCCTACGGTCACCCGTAAGCCTTTTCCTGTTTAGCCCCGCTTTAGAGCAGAGCTGTTTGCTTGAATACAATTAAGTCAGCCTGACTTGGACGCACGAAATACATCGGGGCCGTAGTCCAAAGATCGTACGCATCAGATAACTCAACACCACTGCTTCCGAGTAGTCATGCGAAAGTCTCCCACCCACTTGTCCAGGCCATTGCTCCATTGCTAGACTGCATACACAGCTCATCTGTCTGCTGCGCTCCTCCGTGTCCAGAAAGGCCGTTCGACTCCCTGGACGACTGCCCGCAGCAGAGAGCCAAGGGGTTCTGCAAGGGGGACCGCAGGGAAGTCCTGGACGGCTGTGCCCTCTCCTGCGCTGCCGACCTGGGGCTCCCAGTCAAGGCCCGCAAAGGTGCGCAGCAACCCTCCCTCGCCCTGCCTCCCGCTCTCCAACAACACATGTGATGACGACGACGACGACAACGATGGTGATGATGTTGACAACGACGACGATGATGACTATGATGATGATTATGACGACGACGACGATGATGTCCTCATTATCTTCTCCCTGTCCCTCTCCCCCTCTACTCTCTGAATGTATGAAAGTCTTCATTCACTATTCACACTCCCGCCTTTTCCCAAAGCCTACCAAGTTGTAGAGCTGACCCGGCACTCCGCATCTTGCAGTTGGTGACGTCACTTGCAACGCACCCAAGGTTCCTCCAGACGCCAAGCTGACGTCATCAAGCCCCGGCCCCTTCAAGGTGGGAGACAAGCTGACCCTCCAGTGCAAGAGCGGGGACCAGACCTTCACCCTGACCTGCCTGACCAACGGCCAGTGGACGCCCTCTGGCTTCGTGTGTGGAGGTAGGCTGACCTGTCCCCTGCCTCAGCCCGCTGTGGGGACAGTGAGATGTCAAAGAAAGGAAGGAAGAATGGATGGAAGGAAGGAGGAGAGAAAGGAAGGAATGAAGGGAGGGAGGAAGAAAGGAAGGAAGGAAAGAAGGACGGGAGGAAGGAAGGATGGAAGGAAGGACGGACGGAAGGAAGGATGGAAGGACGGAAGAAAGGGAGGAAGGAAGAAAGGGGGAAGGAAGGACCGGAGGAAGAAAGGACGGGAGGATGGAAGAAAGGACGGGAGGAAGGAAGAACGGACGGAAGGTAGAAAGGAAGAACGGGAGGAAGGAAGGAAGGACGGACGCAAGGAAGGAAGGATGGAAGGACGGAAGTAAGGATAGAAGGAAGGACGGACGGAAGGAGGGTAGAAAGGAAGGAAGGTAGGATGGAAGGAAGGAAGTAAGGATAGAAGGAAGGACGGACGGAAGGAGGGTAGAAAGGAAGGAAGGTAGGATGGAAGGAAGGACGGAAGGAAGGTAGGATGGATGGGAGGAAGGACGGAAGTAAGGATGGAAGGAAGGACGGACGGAAGGAGGGTAGGAAGGAAGAAAGGTAGGATGGATGGGAGGACGGTAGGAAGGAAGGATGAAAGGACGGAAGTAAGGAAGGTAGGAAGGAAGGTAGGATGGATGGGAGGACGGAAGGAAGGATGGAAGGAAGGAAGGAAAGTAGGAAGGACGGACGTAAGGATGGATGGAAGAAAGGACGGAAGGAAGGATGGATGGATGGAAGATAGGAAGGACGGAAGTAAGGATGGAAGGGCGGAAGTAAGGATGGAAGGACGGACAGAAGGAAGGAAGGTAGAATGGATGGGAGGACGGAAGGAAGGATGGAAGATAGGAAGTAAGGATGGAAGAAAGGACGGAAGTAAGGATGGAAGGAAGGACAGAAGGAAGGAAGGTAGAATGGATGGGAGGACGGAAGGAAAGATGGAAGGTAGGAAGTAAGGATGGAAGGAAGGACAGACGGAAGAAAGGTAGGAAGGACGGAAGTGAGGATGGAAGGAAGAAAACACGGAAGTAAGGATGGATGGAAGAAAGGAAGGATGGATGGATGGATGGATGGATGGAAGGCAGGAAGGATGGATGGAAGGAAGGAAGGACTGAAGGAAGGAAGGAAGGACTGAAGGAAGGAAGGACGGAAGGAAGGAAAGAATAAATAAGTGGAGTCGTGCTGCCTATCAGCCTTTGTAGGTTACGAAAAGTCATTCATCACGAAAATTACTGAAGAAGGTTGGAAAAAGAACAAGTCCCAATTTTCCTAATTATTCGCCACTTCCGAATGACGAAGGGAGACGCGATGTCTGCTCCTACCCCAGCACACAGGCAGGGCCTGTCTGCCGTCACAGATCTGCCAAGGAAAGGAATGTCTGCTCCTACCCCAGCACACAGGCAGGGCCTGACACAGGTCTGCCAAGGAAAGGAATGTCTGCTCCTACCCCAGCTTACAGGCAGGGCCTGTCTGCCGTCACAGATCTGCCAAGGAAAGGAATGTCTGCTCCTACCCCAGCACACAGGGAGGGCCTGTCACAGATCTGCCAAGGAAAGGAATGTCTGCTCCTACCCCCAGCACACAGGGAGGGCCTGTCACAGATCTGCCAAGGAAAGGAATGTCTGCTCCTCCCCCAGCACACAGGGAGGGCCTGTCACAGATCTGCCAAGGAAAGGAATGTCTGCTCCTCCCCCACCACACAGGGAGGGCCTGTCTGCCGTCACAGATCTGCCAAGGAAAGGAATGTCTGCCCCTACCCCAGCACACAGGGAGGGCCTGTCACAGATCTGCCAAGGAAAGGAATGTCTGCCCCTACCCCAGCACACAGGGAGGGTCTGTCACAGATCTGCCAAGGAAAGGAATGTCTGTTCCTACCCCAGCACACAGGGAGGGCCTGTCACAGATCTGCCAAGGAAAGGAATGTCTGCCCCTACCCCAGCACACAGGGAGGGCCTGTCACAGATCTGCCAAGGAAAGGAATGTCTGCTCCTACCCCAGCACACAGGCAGGGCCTGTCACAGATCTGCCAAGGAAAGGAATGTCTGCTCCTACCCCAGCACACAGGCAGGGCCTGTCACAGATCTGCCAAGGAAAGGAATGTCTGCTCCTAGCCCCAGCACACAGGGAGGGCCTGTCACAGATCTGCCAAGGAAAGGAATGTCTGCCCCTACCCCAGCACACAGGGAGGGCCTGTCACAGATCTGCCAAGGAAAGGAATGTCTGCCCCTACCCCAGCACACAGGGAGGGCCTGTCACAGATCTGCCAAGGAAAGGAATGTCTGCTCCTACCCCAGCACACAGGGAGGCCTGTCACAGATCTGCCAAGGAAAGGAATGTCTGCCCCTACCCCAGCACACAGGGAGGGGCTGTCACAGATCTGCCAAGGAAAGGAATGTCTGCCCCTACCCCACACACAGGGAGGGCCTGTCACAGATCTGCCAAGGAAAGGAATGTCTGCTCCCTACCCCAGCACACAGGGAGGGCCTGTCACAGATCTGCCAAGGAAAGGAATGTCTGCTCCTACCCCAGCACACAGGCAGGGCCTGTCACAGATCTGCCAAGGAAAGGAATGTCTGCTCCTACCCCCAGCACACAGGCAGGGCCTGTCACAGATCTGCCAAGGAAAGGAATGTCTGCTCCTACCCCCAGCACACAGGCAGGGCCTGTCACAGATCTGCCAAGGAAAGGAATGTCTGCTCCTACCCCCAGCACACAGGGAGGGCCTGTCACAGATCTGCCAAGGAAAGGAATGTCTGCTCCTACCCCAGCACACAGGCAGGGCCTGTCACAGATCTGCCAAGGAAAGGAATGTCTGCTCCTACCCCAGCACACAGGCAGGGCCTGTCACAGGTCTGCCAAGGAAAGGAATGTCTGCTCCTAGCCCCAGCACACAGGCAGGGCCTGTCACAGATCTGCCAAGGAAAGGAATGTCTGCTCCTCCCCCAGCACACAGGGAGGGCCTGTCACAGATCTGCCAAGGAAAGGAATGTCTGCTCCTCCCCCAGCACCCAGGCAGGGCCTGTCACAGATCTGCCAAGGAAAGGAATGTCTGCTCCTAGCCCCAGCACACAGGCAGGGCCTGTCACAGATCTGCCAAGGAAATGAACACGAGTTGACGTAAACGTCTTGATTATGTACTTAACAAAAACTCACAAACACGCTACTTCCATGACTGCCAATGTTTACTTTTCAGTACGAGTGACGCGCGAATGACAGTGAAGAAATATTTTTATTTCAGCCGGTTCCTTGTATTTTTTTTTCTTCATCCGTGTCTTTATTTAGAGATGGAAGCAAAACATACATAAACGTCTTGTTTTTAGAAATGTACTGAAGCGACATAATAAAGATAAAAGCCAACACAATACTATGTTAAAAGAAGTTTGAAATAGTTTAATGTAAACAGGTAACTTGTAGATGTCTTTGGCATTTTGTTGACATATTACTTTTTCTTCCCATCAGCATTTAAGGATACGAAGTAAAAGTTGCACAAAAGCTTGTTCGACCAAGATGCACGATCAGTATACAGCGTTCTGCTAAATTCCACTCGTCAGAAAGGTTTTCAGTAACTTCCAGTCGCCGTTTGTTGTGACTTCGCCGATGCCAGCTCCAAAAGCGTGCATGCCCGCATGTAAATATGCATAATGTTTACCATGCGTATAAGTTTGCACGTGCTTATGCATGCGTGCACGTGTTTAAGTAGCAATATGCGCTATTGCGTGCCAGTGTGTGTGCATTTATGCACCAAGTACATGTAAGTGTGTATCACTTGCTTACGTGTGGACATGCACGCAGATGTACACATTCATGCACGTACGCATGCATTACTGTGTGCGCGTGCCTGCGTGCTCACGTTCGTGCGTGCGTGACTGTAGATATGTGTGTAGGCCTATACTATTCCACAGACTATATGTGTCGCGAGATGGTTGCAGTTTGTGTAGTCGATTTTCTCGTTCATATACCTGTGGTATGCACGCTCGGCGTGTAGTGTGCTTGCAGCATTAGCGTGTAGTGTGCTTGCAGCGTGTTAGCGTGTAGTGTGCTTGCAGCATTAGCGTGTAGTGTGCTTGCAGCATTAGCGTGTAGTGTGCTTGCAGCATTAGCGTGTAGTGTGCTTGCAGCATTAGCGTGTAGTGTGCTTGCAGCATTAGCGTGTAGTGTGCTTGCAGCGTGTTAGCGTGTAGTGTGCTTGCAGCATTAGCGTGTAGTGTGCTTGCAGCGTGTTAGAGTGTAGTGTGCTTGCAGCGTGTAGTGTGCTTGCAGCGTGTAGTGTGCTTGCATTGTGTAGTGTGCTTGCAGCGTGTAGTGTGCTTGCAGCGTGTAGTGTGCTTGCAGCATTAGCGTGTAGTGTGCTTGCAGCGTGTAGTGTGCTTGCAGCGTGTAGTGTGCTTGCAGCATTAGCGTGTAGTGTGCGTGCAGCATTAGCGTGTAGTGTGCTTGCAGCGTGTAGTGTGCTTGCAGCGTGTAGTGTGCTTGCAGCATTAGCGTGTAGTGTGCTTGCAGCGTGTAGTGTGCTTGCAGCGTGTAGTGTGCTTGCAGCATTAGCGTGTAGTGTGCTTGCAGCGTGTAGTGTGCTTGCAGCGTGTAGTGTGCTTGCAGCGTGTAGTGTGCTTGCAGCATTAGCGTGTAGTGTGCTTGCAGCGTGTAGTGTTCTTGCAGCGTGTAGTGTGCTTGCAGCGTGTAGTGTGCTTGCAGCGTGTAGTGTTCTTGCAGCGTGTAGTGTGCTTGCAGCGTGTAGTGTGCTTGCAGCGTGTAGTGTGCTTGCAGCTTGTAGTGTGCTTGCAGCGTGTAGTGTGCTTGCAGCGTGTAGTGTGCTTGCAGCGTGTAGTGTGCTTGCAGCGTGTAGTGCGCTTGCAGCGTGTTAGCGCGCCTCTCGTCCTTGTTTTTTCTTTGGGGTTCGGTAAATCGTGACGTCATCAAACACGCTTCGAGTCGACGTCACTGAGTTCTGTTAGTCTTTTGAATTGGCAGGACCGTTTTGGGCCCAGGTGCAAACGAACTTGCATTGTACCAACATCTCTTTTGGGGTGTTCGTCGGAAGAGTGGTGCGACTACTGTCGACCCAGTTCGTGGCGTGACTTATGTCAGCCCGGTTAGGTGACGACTGTATGGTTGTTGTCGGGCGTACCACACCCACATGATTGAGCAAAGCATAAGTTTTTCCTTATGCAATGAAATACAAGTGATTGCTTGCAAAGTGTTGAGCAAGTGTGTCAACGCAGAAGATAAATGACAACATGGCTTTACCAGCAATATGTGCAAGATCGTGTTGTTTCATGTTGGATGCAGTACAGCACATTTAGTGCAGATACGTGTCGACAATGTATTATTCAGGTTATTGGCAAACGCAGTTGATTATTTCAATACAATCAGAAATCATATGCGTCTCTCTGGAATTACACATCTGCATAGGATATGAACACATTTAACACAATGCTATTTCTACTTGCTGGCTGCATTAAAATATGTCTAAGTACTCCTAATTATAACAAATGTTGCTAAAGCAAGACGAAAACTAACAAAAAGGAGTTTGGTTTCACTTACATGATATTCCAGACTGACATTTTTCCTGCCAAACCTAACTGTCTTTAAAATCATTTTAATAAAGAAAAAGATGGTAAACAACAATGCCTGTGTTGGCCCCCCATCTGCCCTGCTCGCACCTATGGACACTAGACGTTTTACACAGGCAAAAAAAGAAACTATGTTGATTTATTTTTACACTGGCATGAATGAAATAATAATCCATTACAAAAAATGTAGGCTGAGGATTGAATTTTTTCTCTTCTTCTTCTTTTTCTGGTTTGTTGTTGCCATGTTACCTAGTTTTGTGTGCATGTGCATCAAATGATTCTACATAAATACAACTACTGACCTGTGTGTGTAACTGAGGGAAACAACTGCATTTGACTCTCAATGATCTTGCTGAAATCACCTTCACTGTGACCATATACACTCAAATCAATGAATATGCCAAAAGTTGATGCAGCAACAAAGTCATAGGACATGTTTCTTCACATTAACAGAATAACACTTCAACAGCATAAATAACTGAAGAGAAAAGAAGGAGATTTTCCTGTGGTGCCGGGTTGTAGGCATTCCTGTGTCTGGATGTCTGTCTGTCCCTAATGCCAACTTCGGTTGTTAAAAACTGCTCTTGGTTGAACTGTAGAAGCAGGCCCCCAAAACCCAGGGGGAGAGGGAAGAGTGGGGGGGTGAGGTGTTGGGTGTGGGTGGGGGGAACAAGGAGGTGACTGCAGCCATATGTGTTTACACTTGAGCATTGAATCAAAATTACCCAGTAGAAGGGAAGCGAAAGCACCAATAAAGCAGTTTATGTATTACTCATTTAGACAGCAGGTTCTTTAAACACTGTAAAGCCAACAGTTTCCCTAAATGTTTGTGACAGATGTGTATCCCGCAAAGTGTAGCATAGATATTGGTGTCCTCCAGTTTCATGCCAAAGGCTGTTTACCTAACAAATTATGTACTGAAACTGCCACACGTATGAGCCGTTGTATAACTCTAGACACACTGTCATTATACACGAAGCCTTGCCACTGAAGCTTCACTGAGACAGTGTAAGTCTTCTCTGAAAAACATACCGCATGAGACGCTGGTGCATACCCTGCTGTGGATATGTCAGAACCCGGGGGAGCTTCATACGCTTAGGGCAGGTGGCTCGTTTTGGTAAGGTAGGGTCCATCTCTCCCTGTCTCACTGTAGGGCGGAGGTTGCCTCGTTAGGTGCCAAGGTTGAACATTACAGGTGGAGCCGTTGCTTCCTGCATTGCGTGTCGCCATTTTATTTTCTGTTTCAAGAACAAGAGCGAATAATGCCGTGGAGCATACAAGTCGATTCCTCGGTTCGACAATAAAGCAACGAAGCTAGATGAGTTGCCTTTCGTTCTTTCTTAACCCTCGACCAACCAAAAACATGAAAACGTTTACTGCCTTGACAGGCGCATATGGGTCTCAAAGAGAATATCGGCCCTAAGAGTAAGAAAATCATTAACAGTACTAATACTCTTAAGGGCGTGGGTCGTGAGCGTCATATTTGTGCTCCGCCTCTGACAGTAGCACCCTTTCCCGGCCTGAGGTTTAGCTAAAAATCGACCCAAGAACTGACTACTGAGCCTGAGGTAGTGAGGACATTAAAATGCAACAGCATATATTTCTCTATTCTGAGGAAACTTCTTAACCTCCGTGAATTACGTCTCCGATAATATGTGAAATGATCATTTACACTTTCTCATTGATCAGGTACCATTACATCACTCTAAGTATCACTTGTATCCGTGTAGAAGGTCCCTAAAATGGCTAAATTATTTATTACTACCAGTAGTACCATGACTTACAAAGCAACTGACGTGTCGTGCGCGTGCTGGCTGAAATCGCAGATAAAGACACAATCAAAGCAAAAAATTAATGGACAAAATATTCATAAATATGACATTTTGTGACAGCAAACAACAGGCCAAGTAAAAAGAAATAGCACACAAGTCTTGCAGCCACTCACGTCGCTTGCGCGGAATCGAGTATCGAAGATCACAACACTCCTTTCAACGGGAATGGTTGTCTGGCTATTTATAGACCAATCACATGATTCTGTACTTCCGGTTTCCTTAGAGGTGGTTCGGAATTGCAGTAAGTTAAACCTGCGCACTTATCTTTAGCTAGTATGCTTTCCAAACTAATCAGCAACAGCTGCAATAAGATTATTGCATTTTGTTTCCTTTCAGATTAACGTATCGACCCTACGTGGTCGTGTGATGTGAATGCAATTCTCCTCAGGGGAGGTCCTGGTTTTGTCATGTGAGCGTGAAACCACCTCGAGACAAGATCGTCTGACACCTTGTGACAAAGCCCTAGTCCGGATCATCATCGTAAGCTGAGCAAACTTTTTCCTGTTCGAAGTTCAGTATTGTGAGAAACTGAGATTGGGCATTTATACTCGTTAAATTGTATAGCCATGGGAGCGAACATGAAGCCCTGGGCTTGCGCGAGTTGCGGCTTAACCTTCGTTGACTGGGTTGAGTGTGATGCTACTACTTATACTAGGATCTCTTCACTTCTGCTCAGTGTTTGTAACTTTATTGTCTTCGTTTGTTAACGTTAATGATCAGTACAGTATGACTGTACACACCTCGAATACGTTTCCACTTCACTGATCGAGTGAGCTGAAGTATCCTTATGCACTCGATGCACACAAGTGACAATGTCAGACAAATGGATGTTGCGA
>JAWQFJ010012401.1:0-20928 GCA_034096865.1 Theodoxus fluviatilis
CTACGACTGCAAAAGGCAGGGGGGTCACTCTGGTGATTTTCACTTTTTGATACAAATAGATTCTACATGGTTTAACGATCATGCCAGTAAGGAAACATGTTGAAGAACATTATTTTGGATGTTAGAATAAGATTTTTGTGGTTATGTATTGGTTTCAAAAGCTCCCTGTAATTAGCGTAATTGCCTCATTTTATCCGCAATAATAACACACCTAAACCCTTGCAGAACCCCTTCATGTTGTATTACCGTTAGAAAGGGCCGCTCTCCTAGCGTTCCTGCTCTGTGGATGTCGAAGAAAGATTAGGTCAGCAATTTTTGGAAACGCAGTTGAAATACCGTTGCTAAGGTGTTTAATGTCTAAGAGGGTAAATCTGGCACCGTGCCAGTCAAGCATTCATAACTCTTGCATTCCCTAATCTCCGCCTGGACGGTGACAAGTCCAAGGGTCTGTTCACGTCGCCTTGCCTGGCCGACTGTATTCCCCTTAGCTCAATGGCTGTCTACGTGCACAGTGGGGAACAAGGACGAATCAAGGGCAAACTGTTTGCTCTCGTCTGGCACAACACCAATTGAGCCCATTTCTGTGTCCTTGTGTGTGTGTGTGTGTGTGTGTGTGTGTGTGTGTGTGTGTGTGTGTGTCTGTTTATATTTGCGCGTCCTCATGGATGCCTGTGTGTCAGTCTATATGTATATGCGTCCGTTTGTGTGGTCGTCAGACTGTTTCATTTTATCTGACTGTTTATCTGCCTGAGAGTGTGACTGTCTGCCAGTCTATCTGTCCATCTATTAGGTCTTTTCTTTGCCCTTGCGCCTGTCTGCCTGTCCGCTCGACTATCAGTCTGTGTGTTTCTCTCTCTCTTTCATACTCTCTCTCTCTCACTCTCTCTCTCCCTGTGTGTCTCTCTCTCTCTGGCTCTATCTGTGTGAGTGTCTCTCTCTCTCTGGATCTTTCTCTCTCTGTCTCTGTCTCTCTCTCTCTCTCTCTCTCTCTCTGTGTCCGTGTGTATGTATGTATGTATGTATGTATGTATGTATGTATGTATGTATGTATGTATGTATGTATGTATGTATGTATGTATGTATGTATGTATGTATGTATGTATGTATGTATGTATGTATGTATGTATGTATGTATGTATGTATGTATGTATGTATGTATGGCGTAGCGTCTGCAGGAAAAGCCGCGAACGGCGCGATCTAAAAATAGATAAGCGAGTGACGTCTACCAACATCCGGGAACATCCCTTAGCGTGCGTTCCCATTGCTGTGCTGCAAGATGGTTCGACACTGCTCCTGGGGAAAATGCAACAGCGATTCAAGATACAAGCACAAAGACCACATGAAAGGAGTATTTTTTATAACGGTGCCCGACCCACTTGTTGAATCGGAGAAATTCAATCGATGGGTGCATTTGTGCGGGCGACTACACTTCAAAGTAAAGCCAAGCAGCTCCTAGGCACGATGGAGACAGTTCATTTGTTCAAAGCATTTCGTTGGTAGCAATGGACCTATAGAAATGAATCCGGATCCACTCCCTGCTCATTACACGGAACAGCAGGTGAGTTTTTATTATGATAGATCGCAATTAGGAGCTCCGCATCACACGGACTGGAAGATTTATCATGCCTCCGTGCCGAACAGAGCGTTTTCGGCGTTCTTTCATTCCTTCAGCTGTTCACAACGCGGACTTAGACTATGGATATAGCTACAGGGTTAAAGAGTAAAGCAACGGATATGCATTATTGCATACATAAGGCTAAGCTACACGAATGATTTCGGTGGGGGTTATATTATATTAATTATTGTGTGATGAGCGGGAGTCTGCGAGAGATCGACCCTACAGTCCTGGCAAGACGTATATATATATATATATATATATATATATATATATATATATATATATATATATATATATATATATATATATACGTATGCCTCTGCAGTTGTGACTGTTCTGTGTTTAATCTGTTTAATTTTAATTGGTATCCACTTCACGTCTTATTCACTAGAAAACTGGACACTCGTCTGAGATCGAGAACACGAAAAAGTATATATAATTCAATAAACAACTTCATGGTGGAATAATAAATAAGTTTAGGGTAATTCACGTGTAAACAAATCGTTTTAGTGTTGTCAATTTTAGCAGCAGTACAGAAATAATTTAATCTATCGTTTTGCCCGGCTTGATAACGCTCTGCACTAAAGACGCGCGTTCCACCATATATAGCTCCCCGCTCACTCTCCACTCCAGAGAGTTTATAGCACTATTACTTGTATTAGAACAAACTCTGCCCTGGAGATACCGGGAGCGAGAATTCATGCGGGTGAGATTCAAATCACCAAGTTGACAAGTACTTAAAGTAGCTTTCAAAAGTGTTGTCCTTACCAGTGAAGGTTAGTACTGCGTATTCAATTAATTTGCAAGTAAATGTATGTGGCTATGAGTGTGTCATGCTCGGTAAATCGTATTTTTGAACTGCATATATATTATATCATGCGTGCCCGTTTTCCAGATCACCATGCAGTTATTTACACTACTACGCAAGCTGCAAATTTGAATTCACTTCTTCGGTTAACTGAATTGCTAAATTCTATACGAGAAGTATCGGTGATTGCGATGTTGGCTTATTTCAGTGTTATAAGGCTGGAGTTAGTCAACTATGGGATTCCATTGCCGAGAAAAGCACTGAATATGTACGTTGCTCTTGCAAAAACGCAGTTTCAATTAAGTTTTTATTATCACGTACGTCACCAGTGATGCGCACGTGCGTGCGTGACAACCACTCGCACTGGGTAAGATGTCTTTGCGAGGCTTTGTGTGAACAAACGCCATTTGCACACGTCTTCTCCGATCGAATGCTGTCCCCGGAAGTAGTGCCGCCGCCGGAAAGTACCGAACGTGACGTCACGCCGAAGTGAACGTGGGCTTACAGACGCTACGCTATGTATGTATGTATGTATGTATGTATGTATGTATGTATGTATGTTTATGTATGTATGTATTTTTACCATCAAGGTAATCATAATTTTCTAACTGTCTGTAAAGTCAATATAACAAACTGATGGTAAACACTGTACAGGTGACTAACAGGCCTACAAATGTAAACTTCTGTTTGGAAAAAATAATATATTGTGATAAAGATTTTGCAAATGACAAAGGCATATCATATATTGTAGCCAAACAGAGATATGTGTTAAGCCCATATGATCAGCCGCTACTACTCTTTATTCCAAATTAGGTCTATGCTCTGTACAGTTATTCAATGGCTGAGAGTTTGTGTATTAATTTGTTCATGTGTGCAGATGTTGTACAATTTTCATGAATAAAGTCTTTTTGATATGTATGTATGTATGTATGTATGTATGTATGTATGTATGTATGTATGTATGTATGTATGTATGTATGTATGTATGTATGTATGTATGTATGTATGTATGTATGTATGTATGTATGTATGTATGTATGTATGTATGTATGTATGTATGTATGTATGTATGTGTCGCGTGGTGGTATGCCAGTAAATAATACAATATTATAAAAAGAAAGTAGATTACTTACTGACTGAGGTTTTCAACAAAACCTTATTGCCACATCCTTTGGAGACATTAATGAATAAACAAATAAACAAACGAGTAAATAGGGACACTGGGGCGGGAAACTGTTAAACAAGAAATTTATTAACAATGAACAGGCAAAGCAACTCAAAAGTCCCAAGAAATGAATGACAGTCACTAAATGACAAATTCCACTCACTCACTCAACAAAACCCACACACCCACCAATCTAATGGCTTAATAGCTCGAGCTTCAAAGGTGGCGAGCGCCTGGCTTCAAACAAGCCCAGGGCTCGCCATAAACTCATGGAAGAAAAGTCCCGCCTCTTAACTATCTATCCCCTCCGGGATCAAAGAACAAAGTATCTCTTCTCAAAGAGATGCCGCTCTCTCACGGCGCCGATCAAAGAAAAACAGTACAAACAACTCGCCTCTTAAAGGCACCCCTGCTACTAAGCAGTAACGTCCCCAAACAACCAAAGTTCCCACCTCTTAAAGGCACACCGCGCTATCGCGGCAAGATTCGAAAACCACAACTGCACCCCCCTTCTGGCGGGCAAATCAAACAATCACTACCACACCCCCTCCAGCGGGGCAAATCAAATAATGCACTACCGCACCCTCTCCGGCGGGGCAAATCAAACCAACTCAAAGTACGTCCCGCCCTACAGTGGCAAAGATCAAGCCAACGGCTGTCTTTGGGGCCTCCCTGTCCAGCAGCTCGACCGACTCCAGCATGCTCTGAACACGGCGGCAAGGATTGTGTCTAGGACCAAAAAGACCGACCACATCACTCCAGTCCTCCGCAAGCTCCATTGGCTCCCAGTCATGAAGAGAGTGGACCACAAGGTGCTCTCCCTGTGCTATAAGCGTGTGCACGATCCAACGCTCCCCCAGTACCTCAGAGACATCATCCCTCTCCACAACCCCCCCAGATGTCTTCGCTCTGCTTCCCAGTCACTGCTGGCTCCACCCAGTAGGGCCGGCCACATAGGGAAGCGCTTGGGTCGCCGCTCGTTCTCCTACTGTGGTCCAACCCTGTGGAATGCGCTCCCCCAGAACATGCGAGAAGCGAAGTCACTAGAGGACTTCAAGAGCACTCTGAAGACTCACCTTTTCTGACTTGGGATCTGTGTAAATAGTCTCAAATGAAAGGACATACCTGACTGAAAGACTGTGCACCAGTCTCTGTTTTGTTAACTTTTTCTCCCTTCCCCCCAATCTCCTGCGCCTTGAGCATGCTGCCAGCATGGATATGTGCGCCATACAAGTGGACATCATCATCATCAAACCGCCGCCGCCCTTTTCTCAAAGTGACAGCACGTTATTCCAGCAACGAACAATACAACACCAAACCTAGACCAACGTCGCCCTTTTTCTTAAAGGGGCGACACGCCACTACGGTGATGAGTAATACAACCACGAATCCGGACCCGAGCCGGAGAAAGCGAGAAAAGACTCGACAAGAATGAAGTTTCATCTCTTACCCCGAACCTTGACCAAACGTCCGTTTACCGCACTGTCCAGAACACCGTTAATAATTCACAGATCCTCACAGTAGTTCCCAGGAGGGTCACGAAGCACCAGAGTCCCTGGCGAGCAGTCTTGCTTGCGCGAAGTAAGCGCGTCCCTGGCGAGCAGTCCTGCTTGCGCGAAGTAAGCGCGTCCTTGGCGAGCAGTCCTGCTTGCGCGAAGTAAGCGCGTCCCTGGCGAGCAGTCCTGCTTGCGCGAAGTAAGCGCAAAGCGCAACGGCCACGCTTCACGTACGACGTCCCTCGTCGCCTGGTCTTTGCTCCCACGTTGAACGTAGGTCAGCAGACGGTAGTATCTTCACGTTCCACTCCCTCCGCGTAGACTCAGGACGAGGAGGTGACGTGCAGTATCCGCGCTTGACTCCGGATCCCTCCGTGCTCTCCGATAAAGTGAAGACAGGCGACGGCCACCAGGGCGGGGGTTTGAGGAAAAGGGGAGAAATGCAAAAGGGGAGAAGAGGAAAAGGCAGGAGAAAAGCTGGACCCCTTCAGCGGCTGAGATACGAGTAAACAGGAGGACCTCAAACAGAGCAGGTACTACTCCCGCAGGCTCGCAGCAGCAGCACGCCTCAAGACAGTCGTTAGAAATGAAACACGGAAAGGGGGAAAGGAGGAGGAAGGGGAAAAAGACCAGACTTCTCTAACGGCCGAGATACGGGCAAACAGGAGGGCCTCAAACAGGCCAATTACTACCCCTGCAGACTCGCAGCAGCAGCACGCTTTGAGACAGTCAAAGGAGGGGGATGGGAGAAGGGAAGAGAAAAGAAGAAGGGACAAGGAAAAGAAAGGAAAAGGAAAAAGAAGCCAAAAAGAAACCAAAAAGAACCCAAAAAGCCTGCAACGCAAAAGAAGCATTTTTTTAAAAGCGATTTAAATGTGTCGATTTCATGGCATCAGAAAAAACTATCTTTGTACATACTGTCAACAGATGCTTCAGCGTGTAGGTGCGTCGACCCGCATTTCCAGGAGTTTCACTACCTATTGATGCATTCAACATACAGTTTTGATAAATTAATGCTGCTCACAACTTACATTTTCTTTGGAAGGGTTTCTAGTATCCCAAAATACAGCGTTTTCTGTGTGAACCGTGGACAGCAATGGCGGCTTAACTCACTTTTAATTTGGTTGTACTCATGGGTCGTGGCGGAAGTAGAAGTAGGGTAGTTATACTACATGGTTACTTTGGAAGGAATCACCACTTTTGAACCATGTATATTCTTATTAGTGACTTCACTTCAAAGTTTAAACTTACACACAAAGCAAGGCGTTACTTCTCCCTCATGCATACGGTCCCAGTCTTGTTTCTCTTACTCAACATTCCAATGTGTGACAAGACTGAGAGAGACAGAGAAAGAGACAGACAGACAGACAGAGAAAGGGAGAGACAGAGAGAGAGACAGAGAATGACAGAGAGACAGAGAGAGATAGAGAGAGACAGATAGAGAGACACAGATAGACAGAAAGAGAGAGGCAGAGAGAGAGCGAGAAAGAGACACACACATACAGAGAGAGAGAGAGACAGAGAGAAACAGAGAGAGAGAGACAGAGAGAGAGACAGATAGAGAGAGAGACAGAGGCACAGAGAGAGACAGAGAGAGACAGAGACACAAAGAGAGACAGAGAGAGACAGAGAGACAGACAGAGAGACAGAGACACAGAGAGACAGAGAGAGACAGAGACACAGAGAGAGACAGACAGAGACAGAGAGACAGACAGAGAGACATACAGAGAGAGAGAGAGAGACAGCCAGACAGAGAGAGACAGAGAGACAGACTGACAGAGAGAGACAGACAGAGAGAGAGAGACAGACAGAGACAGAGGAATAGACACAGAGAGAAACAGAGACAGACAGAAAGAGACAGAGAGAGAGAGACAGGCAGAGACAGAGAGAGAAGGAGACAGACAGAAACAGAGAGAGAGAGAGAGAAAGAGAGAGAGAGAGAAAACAGACATAGTCAGAGAGAGATAGACATAGAGTCAGAGAGAGAGAGACAGAGAGAGAGAGAGAGACAGAGAGAGAGAGACAGAGAGAGAGGGAAAGACAGAGAAATACAGTGAGAGACAAAGAGAGACAGAGAGAGACAGAGAGAGAGACAGAGAGAGACAGAGCGAGACAGAGATGACATAAGCAATAGTACGCAGACATACATACGTTGCCCGCATATAAGAGAATAACATAAAACTCTGTTAATGCAGTAAATTTACCCTCTGGTTTAAAGAGTGCAAAGACACCCTACAGGACAAAAAAGAAATCGTGAGACATCAAGTCAATCAACAATATGAGAAGAAATGATCATTAAAGCTCATTGCAGTTCAAGTCCAAGATTCCAGTGAGGAAAATATACACTTCACAAACAAACAGAACCAGCATCCTCACAGTTCGTAATCTGACAAAGGGAATCTTCACACCTCCTGGGCACAATATGAAACAGTCTCTGAAGGGAGAGGAGTACGTTCAGTATCTAGATGAGGGAGAAGATGACGAAGCATTGTTGAAGGTAGATGGGCGGAGGTAGAGTGCAGGCAATTGACGAAGTGGACATTAGTATCGGTCGTGGGAGAATGGTGTCCAAGTGAAGGAGTCGTCTCCCAACGTCACCAGCTTGAGACCGCCAGGTGGGCATTTGAACTTAAGTGCTTACACAGCCGAGACCAGAGCAGTGTCTACAGAACTGTGGGACAGAGTTTAGCCTCTAAAGTGGCTCCTGGAATCCAATGTCTCTAAGCGTCCCAGTACAACTCAATTTGGAGAGCTCAGCCTTGCAAAGCATGCTGGGATAGTTAAATGCTAATTAAGACTAATCAGAACAGGTTATATATATTCCCTGCGACCGAAAAAGGTGACTTCCCGTTCCGGTTCCCGCCAAAAAGTATATATAACTAAAACAAGAATTTATCGCCAACCACTAAATCCATTACCCGCCCAAGTTACCAAAAGGAACAGAATCATGATTGGCTGCACCTTACTCATTCAAATCTAAGTCAAACTCAATCTTCTATCAAAGTATGTGAAACTCTCTTCACGTCGCGTTGCCAAACTTCAACAGCAAAAGGAGAGGTCATCTCAAACTCCAACGCAAATGAAGATCCACTATGAAATAAACACTGAACCGTCGCAATGAAGAACAATTACTGCAGATTTGTGGGTTTGAATTGTGGACTTCTGACCGTGCCAGGGGTTCAATGCTGACCGCTGTATCTCGGCATTTTTACCTCCAGCACCCCTCTACCAACATACTCCCAGCCCACCTTGCTACCCCCTCTCAAATAAAGTCGTGATCTCGGCCTGATCCCACACAGTACATTCAAAACGCCTGACACCTACACAAGTGCTGGCAGCGTGCCAGTCAAGCATTCGGAACTCTTGCATTCACTGATCTCCGCCTGGACGGTGACAAGTCAAAGGGTCTGTTCACGTCTCCCTGCCTGGGGCCGACTGTATTCCCCTTAGCTCAATGGCTGCCTAAGTGCACATTGGGGCTTATGAATTAATCAAGAGCAATCTGTTTGCTCTCGTCTCTGGTAAACAACTACCACCACCACCACCCTCCACCTTGCTATGGCAAGATTCCAGGCGACCAGTATAGAGACCGCAACACTCTAGACCTTGTTTTGCGGTCTGTGGAGTGCAGGTCTCCGTGAATGGTGAGTCCACGTCCTCAGCCCTGTTCTGATGCCAGAGACAAATACGGAGGTTGTCTGGAGTACTCGAAAAGAGGTCGTCTTCCGGTGAGTAAATCAGCACATCTTGAGCACACACACGGGCATACTCTTGCTTGTTTACACGCTGGAGCGAACTGTGTTACCCTACAGCCGCGGTGTCCACTGCATCTAAAACATTTATTTCTGTCAGAAAGACTCACGTCTCCTAATGCTATGAACTTTGCTGTCACGAAGCAATGTAAAGGGTCTGTCAACATGCATGATAAATTCAGCGGAAAGTACTTGTAGGCGGCACTCAGGCCAATATGGTTGGGGAAGAGGTGCAGACTGTTCGCTAAGTACTGCGATCCACTCAGGAAAGTAGTTAGAAGTAAACTGCGTAACAGTAGCTGGAGTAAACTGCTTCAATGTCAGACTGTCCGCAGTAATGTCGGTAGAAATGTACTGTTTTACAGAGGAAACGGACACCAATGACAAGGACGAAGACTACGCCTAAGAAACACTGGTAACGGAGAACTCTGATCTGTCAGTGGCTTGATGGCTTCATGTCTCAAACTGCGAGCAAACCTTTTCTGTGGCTGATGTTATCTTTCATCCATGGCTTTTCTCATTTTGGATTTACGCTTGTCTGTTTCTGCCTGAAGTGGCTACAAGCGAGAGGATGAAGAGGGTTGGACGTGTGGAGACAGACTGAGTCCAGTACAAGTGGCACTGACAGAGTGACACGGGACCCATGTTCCTCGTGTGGACAAGTGTCTACTGTGTGACTTTCACACGCTACACTCAGCATATATGCATGTGTTCTAGCACATACTTGCATGTAAACATCAACATAAACACTTCTACTCGTGCACACATACATACATGAACGTGAAAAAAAATTAGGAGATTTATTCGCACACACGTACATAAACACATGCTCAGGCAGACGCAACACACCTACAGACATCAGTATCATCTTGAGGTCCTCCAGTGTATAGGTCTTACACCTACCTACACTGCCCACCCTGCCTTGAATGCACTCAGGTGTCTAGATTCTGACACAGTGGCTCTACCTGGAACACCGATGTCTCTGGACACAGCAGGGTGGGACTTTCACTTCAACTTTGTCCCTCACTGTGGGACGTGGGCTGTTGCTCTGACAGCCGAGACATACATCCACGGACATACTCAGAACGTAATGCTTTTATCCTTTAGTGCTGCCATTCTTGATTTTACAAGGCTTCCTTATATGGAAAAAGATTAAAAAGCCTAGATGGATTTCTTTATATCCAAAACTAACACATTAACACAACACAGGAATTTAGTGTTAAAGATGTATGTATTTTATTAATAATCAATTGTTATTTGAATACAGATCAAACTGATTTAGTTGTTACATTTCAGAAAGTTCTATATTATGACTGAAAATAGTCACATGCGCTATATTTGTTAAATACACATGCAAAACTAAACTGAAAACAAGATGTCACCCTAAATCACAAAATAATTTACTCGTTGCAGTTATGAAATGTTGAGATGTGCATGTTTTCACAAAGGCAAAACAATACTTGCAATGAGGCATGAATCAATAAATCTCGACTACTGTGCATGACAGTATATTATTTCAAAACTGCTTCATCTATTAACCTCTGTCAAGGAAATGTCAACTCTCTCTGTAGCCACCGTTAGTGTGACCAACTGGCAGCAACCAAGATACAAGTTTGGAGGTCGAACATACTGCACATTCTCGCCAGAGTCATACCTCTCCATTCTAAAAATAGAGTTGTCTCGATGGAAGCCAAGAACACGCCAAGCAGACTCCAGACTTGAAGAAAGGACAACCGTTGTTTCACAGGGAAGATGGTCATCACGCTGCTAAACACAACAACTGCATACAAGTAGAAGTCACATCCTTTGGTAAGACTTTCATGCACTACTAATCGCCTACATGTAAAGAAGCAACATCAACAGGAACTATCGAAAACGATGAATACAATCTTTCGCATCTGCGATGTTTTCTCAAAACAGCTAGTGTGGGCGACTGACTCTGTGCAGGGGGGTACGTAGGTGTGTCCTTGGTACAGCCAGAGAAATATGTATGACACCATTCGCAGTTTCAGAGTTGCTTCCTGTGAGACATAAGTGTGCCTGTTGCTACAGTTACACACAGCAGCGATGGACACAGTGAGGGACTACCAGTAGCATGGACAGGGGATGGCTCCAGCCACAGACCATGACAAATACATGGATGCCTTCCACACATGGAATCAGGCCAATTGAAACCACATGCCGGCATCATGATAAATATGAAATCTTGTGATTTTTGAAAGAACATTACGATTTACTCACAATAGCTTTGATATATGAAAAAGTATTCTTAATACGTTGCAACTACCATGATTCAAACTTGTATAATTTAGCAGCAAACATGTACCCTCTGGTACTAGTGATATATGTGTTTAAAACATTTATCAATGAATAACATAAAGGTCGAGCTTGCAGAAAATTAAACATAGTAACAGCAGAAAAAAAAGAGAAAACGCACTTGAATATTAATATCTACTCTTTGTCATGCTCTTTTAACAACAGTATTAATAATATAATTATAGTTAAAAAATGAAACTATATATCAATTATTATAATTTCACTTAAATGCAATTATCCTTCACACACATCAGTACTGTAAAAAAAATATCCAAAATGACACAATGGCACAACACATAACACCAAAATATTCTTAGTGGATAGGGGATGAAAAACCGCGATATCTAGCAGATGTCTTCAACATAAAATCGGTGACAAAACATGTATGTAAGGCAACATTATTTTGTAATATTGCTAGAGCTTTGCATCCCACGTTAGTCGTAAAATTATTTAAATCGCAAGTGGGTTTCGCTATTAGTATTAGAATCAAACCTTTACAATGCGCTAACTTCCAATACCATACCATACACACGGACCTGTATATAAAGTCCAGACTTGGGCCCCACAGAGCCCAGGACATCCATCACAGACAGGACAGTGTGTCCTGTTAGTAACTTTTACTGACACAGCATACACGGGGACCTGTAGATACACTCCAGATTTGGGCCTCACAGAGCCCAGGACATCCATCACAGGCAGGACAGTGTGACCTCTTGCCAGCAGGGGGCGCCTCACTTGTCCTGGACTTGGCACACAGACAGCAAGTGTTGCCCCTCAGTGTTTGCAGCGGAAACAGGTGCATTTTTCATCCTTACCAGCTCTGATTGACATCACGTGTCTTGTGCAGAGAACTTTCAGTTTCACTACAAAACTTGTAGTCAAATGGATATGATGAACAAAATATCTCATACCTACACAGTATGGAAAATTAGGAAGGAAAAGTCCAAACTATTTTCAAAAAGTCAATATCATAACCCAATTACAGCAATCACTGCTAACTCATGTAATCCTATCCTTAATTCTAAAGGTTGTCCAGTTGGCCCACAATGTGAATTCTCACTGTTCACTACAAAGACATGTATGTGTGCATTTCCAAAGGCCCCCTTCACAATGGGAAGGAATGTTGTCAGGCCAACACAGTCAAATTCACAGCAACACCACAAGCCCCTGTCCATGCTGACAGCAAAGCGATGTCCACCACCTACTCCTGGCACGTTACAACACTGCCGAAGCTACAACACAGAGCGCTTGGATTTCATACACAAAGTAAAGTCCTTTCCCCCATCGGGCATTGTAGAAACACTAACTTTATTGGAAATGTGTCAAGTTTCATTCACACGACACAGCCATGATGGGAGCTGTTGACGCGTCGTCTATGCTGACTTCATTATACACAACCCAGTAGTGCGTTCAAGAGGCCTACCATTATCGACCGGTATCTACCGGTCGACTCTTGAACGACTGGGTACGACTACCGGTATCGATAGGTCGATACCGTGCCGGAGCGCCGTTGCGCCTTATAACCCAAATGGCTGCCTTTGGGGAAAGGAAGAAAGTCGCCATCACAAATATGCGCTGTGGCTCTCATTTTGACCTGTGATTATTATCTGGCATATGCGAGACGTTACAAGAAGTTAGGCTGATATTGTTCATTAATTTGTTTGAGAATAACTGCTCTAAAATAATTACCAAGCAAGATGAGAGCAAACATTTCTACCACAGATGGTATAACAATTTCAAGGGAGGTAACTCTTATATCTTCCATCAGCCCCTTGTTGTGTAACTTCCCTTGAAGTGAGCATCGAAAATTTCTCGCTTACACCAAGTTACCACTTTCGTTTTGTTATCAGTTTCGATTCGAGCGATGCCGACCCTTCATGCATAGCTGCAGCTTAACGTATTTTATCAGCTTCCACAAGGAACGAGCAGTCTGCAGCTGCTGGTTCACTCATTTGGTTGAGAAGCGCATTCCGCGACGATGAGAAGGCATCGCGGAAGCCATCTTGGCTACCGTTCGGTCATAACGAGTCGTTCAAGAGTGCACACTGAGGACTCGCCTAC
The DNA here is from genome assembly GCA_034096865.1 of Theodoxus fluviatilis. Classification (NCBI taxonomy): domain Eukaryota; kingdom Metazoa; phylum Mollusca; class Gastropoda; order Cycloneritida; family Neritidae; genus Theodoxus; species Theodoxus fluviatilis. The sequence continues at coordinate 13,217 of JAWQFJ010012401.1, forward strand.
CGATCGGCGAAAAGTGGGTCGTCTTGAACGCACTACAAGTATGATGGGACGGACGTCCACTGCATCATCTCTTCTGTCTGTCTTGACAGCACTTAGATTTTGCTTCAGTTGGTCATCAGCCTGTATCCCGTCAGACAGGCACGCGTTCTCCATGTGCCCTGCATGTCTTCGTGTTCTGTCTCCCTGTCCATGCAAAGTCCACACACACACAGCACAGCGGCTACTACGTCTGCAGTTCCTTCCACAAACCTGCCTTCCACTCCCAGACAGGAGCCAAGGACGTGCGACAAACTCCTGCAGCGGAAGCAAGCCAGCCGTCACAAGGCCTGACCCCCTGGTGAGGTCCAGGTCCCATTCCCTCCCCACAGAGAAGGCGCTGTCACAAGGCTGTCTGTCTGGACGTGGCGCTGTGACGTGGCAGCGTGACGTGGCACTGTGACGTGGCGCTGTGACATGGCGCTGTGACGTGACGCTGTGACGTGGCGCTGTGACGTGCCCTGTGACGTGGCGCTGTGACGTGACGCTGTGACGTGGCGCTGTGACGTGGCGCTGTGACGTGGCGCTGTGACGTGGTGCTGTGATGTGGCGCTGTGACGTGGCGCTGTGACGTGGCGCTGTGACGTGGGGCTGTGACGTGACAGCGTGACGTGATACTGTGACGTGGCGCTATGACGTGGCGCTGTGACGTGGTGCTGTGACATGGTGCTGTGACGTGGTGCTGTGAAGTGGGGTTGTCACGTGGCGCTGTCACGTGGCGTGTGTCAAGAGCTGCTGTGACTTGGCGCTGTGACGTAGCACTGTCACGTAGCACTGTCACGTAGCGTGTATCAAGAGCTGCTGTGACGGAAGTCTTCCAGAGTGCGAGGATGTCAGGCAGTCCATGCGGAACTCTATCGAGACACAAAGAAGGAAGGTAAGCTTTGAGTGCCAGTGTGAGAAGTAGTCGAGAGGGGCGATGTGTGAATTGCGATTTTTTTTTCAGTCCTCGGGTAAATGCAATTAAAATCTGTCCCTGATTAACTGATTAAGATTTGTTTTCAACACCAGATGCTGTAAAAACAATGTTACCGCTTAACGTGACCACTAGCAGTACTGCGCGCGCGCGTGTGTGTGTGCGTGCGTGCATGCAGACGTGTTTGTGTGTGTGTGTGTGTGTGTGTGTGTGTGTGTGTGTGTGTGTGTGTGTGTGTGTGCTTCTTTCCATTTCCAGTGTGCGCGTGTTCGTGCGGATATACGTAAGAGTATAAGCAAGTAAAAGTGCTTAATGTGCATACGTACTTGTATGTATGAAACTGGGTGTAGGAATGGTAGTAGATTGTGGTATTTCTTGCATTTATTTTCTTTCTACCCCAGTATATGTGGGAGAATGATGAAATGAGTGTGGTTGATGTGCATCTCTCTCTCTCTCTCTCTCTCTCTCTCTGTCTCTCTCTGTCTCTCTCTCTCTCAATCTCTCTCTCTCTGTCTTTCTACCCCAGTATATGTGGGAGAATGATGAAATGAGTGTGGTTGATGTGCATCTCTCTCTCTCTCTCTCAATCTCTCTCTCTGTCTCTCTGTCTCTCTCTCTGTCTCTCTGTCTCTCTCTCTCTCTCTGTCTCACTCTCTCTCTCATTCTCTCTCTCTCTCTCTCTCTCTCTCTCTCTCTCTCTCTCTCTCTCTTTCTCTCTCTACATGCATACTTTAATGCATCCCTGCGTACATGTGTATGCGTATGCATGTGCAAAAGTATTGTGTGCGCGCATGTGTGAATGTAAATAACAATATTAGTGCACGCATTTGTGTTCATTCTTAGCGCGTACGAACATGTGCACGCAAGTGTGTGTCACTGTGTATGTTTGGATGGCTGGGGATACTACTGTGTCACTGTCCGTACCTGTCTGTAGAGGAAACCGTTGACCTCTCTATGCAGAGACGTCCACTTCACCCACAGCAAACACATAGAGATCTTCTGGTAGGTCTGCCACGTCATGGTTCTCTACTTGCTGTCCACGCAAAGTCCAGCACAGCACTGACTTGCTACAATCACCACCAATCACTCGCACACAGCCCTTCTCAACGTGCACGCCATACAAATATCTCCCTGTGGGAAATCCCTCAAGCAGGACGTGGGAAACCATCTGGAGCTCTCCCTCCACCTCTGTGATCTGGACCAGGTCTCCCTTCCACCCCACAAAGAAGGCACTGTTCCCATGGACGGCTGCCCGGACAAAGCGCATGGGACGTGGCAGACGGACGTCGAGGATCGCAGCTGTTCTGGTCTCAACGTTGAACGTCTGGATCAGGCTCTTACTCTCGTCTGAGTCCCCTCCTACCACGAGAATGGTGTCTCCCAGAGCTGTCACCTCACAGTCGTTTGTAGCAACCTGCAGGTCTGCTGTGTGAGTCCACTGACCACTGGTCTTGCAGTACTCCTCGATGGAGGAAAAACTGTTTTCTCTAATTCCACCCACGACGCAGACCTTGTCTCTGACAACTGCCATGCCGTGACATAGTCTTTCCTGCTTCAGTTCGTCCTTCGTGGACCACGTCTTGCTTCTGGGATCAAAACAAAGTGTCTCCTCAGCATCTGGAAACCCACCAGTGATGAAAACCGTGTCTCCAGCAACGGCAGCAGCTGACGACAAATCTCTCTTCTGTTCAGGTTTTGGGAGGCAGATCCAATTCTTGTCACAATACCTCCAAAGGAAAGTACAGACCGAACGAGACCTATCACATCCCACGACCAGCAGCCCGCGACGAGCACTCCGGGGAGGAGCTGTCTGGACGCGCATGGCTGTGGAACTCTGGCATCTCCTCAGCAGCTCATCCTGGACCTTGGACTGCAAGGCAGGAGTGCGTCCACACACGCTGTGGCACGTGACGTGTTTCACCAGGAAGTCGTCAGTGACGTCTCGGAGCTTCACGTGTTGGAACACTTCAGTGCAGGAGTCTGCATCCGCCATCTTGGCCTCCATCCACGCCAGCAGTGCCCGACACACGTCGTCTTCCGTGGCCCCCAGCTCCTCCTTCTGCAGCAGCTCCAGTAGCTCTGTCTTGTCCAGACGCAGGAAGGCCTCAGGACTGCAGCCTGCCTGCAGCCTGGAGGTGAAAACATGCATGGCTCTCTGTGCTGCCTCCTGCAAGGCGAACTGCACAGCGATGCTCCTGACTCTCAGGCAGTTCTCGAAGGTGCAGCACGAGGTGAGAAAGTCGCCGCAGCACTCCTTCAGGTCCTGCAGCTGGTACCAGTCCGACACTTCCAGGACGTCAGCCACAGTTTCCAGGGACAGCGAGGCCTGGTTGCACAAGTAGAACTGGGTGATACATTGCCAGGCATCGTGAGACAAGTGGGACATGTCCAGTCTCCTGAAGTCCTTGGCAGGTCTTCGCAGTGCCATCTTCTTGAAGACAGGAGACATGGCCGCCAGGAGAATTTTGGAGGTGCGCACTGGGCCATCTTTCAGTTGGATGGTGAGGTCGGCAAAAGGCGGCTGGTGCTGCAAGTCCCTCAGAGCCGACAGCAAGCCGGCTGGCGTGGATGCCGCGTCACTCATGGTGGCCGCTGTGGCAGCAAGAGGTCAGGGGTCGTGCTCAGGACTGGGGCTTGGTCCACACACGTTTTGCTTCGTCAGAAGACAAGGTGGCAGTGGCAACACTGACCTACTGGAGAACAGCCTTGACGCTCTGTCTGAGCTCACCACGGAGGCAGGCAAGTAGAGTCAGCTTTGCGACGTGTCTGTAGCCCATTCAGGCGATTGTGAGAAAACAGAACAAGAGGGAATGTCACACCCAAAGTCACTTTAAGTGCGAGCGTATGTGGTGACTGACTCAGGCATTTCCATTGAAAGGTGACAAGTGGCTTAGGCTAGACAATGGAAAATCCTCGCTTGTTTGATTTTAATTGATTGAAAGTAAATTTAAACAAAACTAACCTCGTGTGATGAAAAGAGTGCATGAACAACAACGCTGGTACCACTATGCCCCCCTCATACTCCGACCTCCCCCCAACCCCCCCCCCCCCCCTCCCCCATCCCTCAGTGGCCTGGCAGTGCCGCGGCCTGGCTGAAAGATATCGTCTGCTCTAAAAGAAAGATTATTTGCTTCACAGAGAGAGCGCATGTGGTGATCCAAGAATAAAGGACGACAAAAGCGTCCTGAGCTGACGTTAGGCTCGCTTTGAGAATGACGACAAGAACGAACGGATACGTGTGACGGCTATTCATCGCACACTGCTGGGTGCGCCCGTCTCACTCCTCACCGCACCTGGACTGTGAATGGGCAAGTGTCGGCCCCTTGTAGGCAAGGCAGGGACTCCTCTGGGCTTTTTGTAAAAGAGAGAGAGAGAGAGAGAGAGAGAGAGAGAGAGAGAGAGAGAGAGAGACAAACAGACAGACAAACAGACAGGCAGACAGACAGACAGACAGACATACAGACAGACAGACAGACAGGCAGGCAGACAGACCCAGAAAGACAGACAGACACACAGACACACAGAAAGAGTGAGAGAACGAGTTAGAGAGAGAGACAGACAGAGAAATAGAGACACAGAGAGAGATACACACATAGAGAGAGCGACAGAGTGAGACAGAGAAAGAGAATGAGAGACAGATACACATAGAGAGAGACCGAGAAGGAGCGACAGAGGGAGAGAGAGAGACAGAAAGAGAAAGAGCGAGAAAAAGAGACAGAGAAAGAGATACAGAGAATAGAGACAGAGAAAAAAGGACAAAGAGGGACAGAGAAAGATACACATAGAGAGAGGCAGAGAAAGAGAAAACATATAGAGACAGAGAGAGAGACAGAGAGAGAGACACAGAGAAAGAGAGACAGAAAGAGAGACAGAGAGAGAGACAAAGAGAGACACATACAGAGATATAGAGAAAGAAAGACAGAGAGAAAGACTGAAAGAGAGACAGAGAGAGACAGAAAGAGAGACAGAGAAAGAGAGACAGACACAGAGAAAGAGACATAAAGAAAGAAAACAGAAAGAGAGACAGAGAGAGAGGCAGAGAAAGATAGACAAAGAGAGATACGGAGAAAGAGACACAGAGAAAGAAACAGATACAAAGGCACAGCGAGAGACAGAGAAAAAGAGACAGAGTAAAACACAGAGAAAGAAACAGAGAGAGACACAGACAAAGAGACAGAGAGAAAGAGACACAGAGAAAGAGACACAAAAAAAACTGAAAGAGAGAGACAGAGAGAGACAGAGAAAGAGAGACAAAGAGAGAGACGGAGAAAGAGACAGAGAAAAAGACAGATACAAAGACACAGAGAGAGACAGAGAAATAGAGACAGAGAAAAACACAGAGAAAGAAACAGAGAAAGACACAAAGAGACATAGAGAAAGAGACACAGAGAAAGAGACAGAAAGAAAGAGACAGAGAGAAAGAGACACAGAGAAAAAGAGACAGAGAGAGAGAGAGCAAGAGAGACAGAGAAAGAGAGACAGAGAGAGAGACACAAAGAAAGAGAGACAGAGAAAGAGAGACAGAGAGAGAGACACATAGAAAGAGAGACAGAGAAAGAGAGACAGAGAGACACAGAGAAAGAGAGACAGGGAGAGAGAGACACAGAGAAAGAGAGACAGAGAGAGAGACACAGAGAAAGAGAGACAGAGAAAGAGAGACAGAGAGAGAGACACAGAGAAAGAGAGACAGACAGAGAGAGAGACACAGAGAAAGAGAGACAGAGAGAGAGACACAGAGAAAGAGAGACATGAGAGAGACACAGAGAAAGAGAGACAGGGAGAGAGAGACAGAGAAAGAGAGACATGGAGAGAGAGACACAGATAAAGAGAGACAGAGAGAGAGACACATAGAAAGAGAGACAGAGAGAAAGAGACACAGAGAAAGAGAGACAAAGAGAGGGAGAGACAGAGAAAAGCAGACGTACGATCTTAGGCATTAACCTGAACGCAAGCATTGTTAAACACACAGGAAGACACTAGAAGACACAAAATCCCACAAAAAACACACAGTGAAGCATTCGGAGAAATACACTCACACATGCAGAATCCTGCAGCTAGAGAGACGGACGGACATGCAGACAGAAGCAGTGACACACCAAATGACACACGCATGTACACACACACACACACACACACACACACACGCACACACACACAATCATACACACACACACGCACACAAAATCGCACACACGCATGCACTACGCGCACGCACACACACTCACACACACACACACACATAACCACACACACACAAACACACACACACACACACACACACACACACACACACAAAAACACAAATACACATGCAATCACACACAAAATCGCACGTAATCACACACAAAATCACACGCACACACACACGCATTTTACACACACACACACACACACACATATATATACACACACACATACACACGCAGGCACACACACGCACACACACACACATACACACACATACACAGAGGCACGTACACATGCACACGCGCGCGCGTTCACACACACCCACACACGTTTTACACACACACATATGTATACACACACACACACACACACACACACACGCAGGCACACACACGCACACACACGCACACACACATACACATATACAAACATACATAGAGGCACGCACACATGCACACGCACGCGCGATCACACTCACAGTACCATGTAGACAACGCAGACAGACAAGCTGGTACAGAGACTCAAGGTCACTCATACAGACGGATAAAAGGTGTTATTCGACAAGCGATCAACAACACAGGCGCGGGAACGTCTGACTGAAATAGAAAGATTTATGATCACAGGAACACATTACTTACGACATGCATGCCGGAAGTCAAGATTCCTCCATCTTTTCCACCAGAGGGAGACACACAGCAAACAGGAAGGGGGCCAGTCCTATACTGCAATGGCGGTCTGAAGTACACTGCTGCACACGGCACGCTACTGCGACTTCTGGCAAAAGGATGGGCAGGGGAGGTATCTACGTCGATAGAACTGTCTTGCGAAAGACCAGGGAGTGCCAAGGCCTAATTCACAGCCAGCCGCCTCGAGCCAGCCATCGTCCGCCGCGCTCTGTGCTGGCGTCAGTCTGTGTGACACGTACAACTGTATGTGTGACACGTACCACTGTGTGACACGTACCACTCTCTGTGTGACACGTACCACTCTCTGTGTGACACGCACCCCTGTCTGTGTGACACGTACCACTGTCTGTGTGACACGTACCACTGTCTGTGTGACACGTACCACTGTCTGTGTGACACGTACCACTGTCTGTGTGACACGTACCACTGTCTGTGTGACACGTACCACTGTCTGTGTGACACGTACCACTGTCTGTGTGACACGTACCACTGTCTGTGTGACACGTACCACTGTCTGTGTGACACGTACTGTCTGTGTGACACGTACCGCTGTCTGTGTGACACGCACCACTGTGTGACACGTACCACTGTCTGTGTGACACGTACTATCTGTGTGACACGTACCACTGTCTGTGTGACACGTACTATCTGTGTGACACGTACTATCTGTGTGACAGGTACAACTGTCTGTGTGACAGGTACAACTGTCTGCGTGATACGTACCACAGTGTGACACTTACTACTGTATGTGTGACAAGTACCAATGTATGTGTAACACATACTGTCTGTGTGAAACGTACCACTGTCTGTGTGGCACGTACTGTCTGTGTGACACGTACCACGGTCTGTGTGACACGTACCACTGTCTGTGTGACATGTTCTGTCTG